>CCAG010003575.1:0-33659 GCA_001077435.1 Glossina morsitans morsitans | reverse complement strand
ACAGAATGACTTCTAGACGTTCCTCAGAGCATTATTTAAGAACGAGGGAGCGATTATTTCGGCCATAAGAAGAAAATGACCATTGACCGTTTTTTTTAACTATTATTAGTCGGTAGTTAAGTGAGTCGGCGTTGTTGAACTTGTGCCCCCTTCTTCAAAGTCAATTGACTTCGTATGAGGGTTGCGTTCTCTGCACACATTGCATGCTTAGTCGGGTTACTAAAAAAGCTGCTTAAGATGATGCGTATAGAGAAGATTCGAATCACAGAAATATGATATCCCTCTGGGATCAGAACAGGATGATGGCGTGCTCCTACAAAGTGTTGCCATATTTCGATTGTGATCATATTTAATATTCACAGATATTCATTTTTGGGCTAAGTTATATATAAATAAGATTTCCCAGAAAAGGTTGCTGCACATGAAAACAAAGTTCTATTCATTGATAAAAAATGCATTGACTTTACACTTTTCACTTCAATTGAGAGCGTGGCGTACACAATTTTCATTTAATTTAGTTATAATATATTCATTCGGTCGGATTCTTTTAGGTTGGATTATTTCGTAGGTATTACGAGTAGCTTCTTTAAATATTTTTAAAACGACATCGATTCGTTCAAAAATGTATTCATTCAATTTGCAAGAGTAACAGTAATAATTTTTAATTAAAAATTCATTCTTTCACCCTTCAAGAGTTTATAAAAAATTTTCTCATAAGAAATATTTCTAATATTTTCATTTTATATTCATGTTAGGTGAACATTTAAAATTATTCTGTCACTTAAAACAATAGCAAGTAACCTTGATGACGACTCTATTTGTTTTTCACCGTATTCGTCAGTATTATGTTTCCATAAAATCATAGTGAAGACTGCATTATTATTAATATACAGCAGCAGCAGCTATTTACTGAAATTTTCCTCTTTTTCTTTATTTTTTCGTTTTTCGCTCCACCACAAAACGTGAAATACCGTATGGTATGGTTACATACATAACAATGATGATGATGATGTTACATAGGAAATGCATTGCAGGAAAAGAGCAAAAAACCGAAGCGGAAGTTGAGACATTTTTGCTAACATTACGAGTAAGTAAATAGTCAGTAGTATGTGTTTGCTATACAATATGTGTATATATATGTGTATATAGAAAAGTTTTGTAAATGTGATGACGGTGAAGATGTATTTTTTCAATTTATTTAAAAAAAAAAAAATAAAAAAAATGGAAAGGAGAAAAGACAAAAGTGTATATAAGTGTGTATATACATTTACTGACTCTTTACATATGCATGCGTTTATTTTCTGCCATATGTATGCATGTACATGCATGTTTGGAACTGTCGCCATATGTGTGCGGGTAACAAACCGCATTGAAATATGACACACAATCATATGCACAAGGACCAAATGCACATACTTGTAGTCCCATATGTGCACTAATGTTCGTTTGTGTGTTTGTTTAACGAACCCGAGTACTGATATTAAGTGCAATGAAAAAAGAAATTTTCCTTTGTGTTGAATAAATGTTTTATAAATATTTAACCATGGCATGTACATACACAATAACCCATAAAGAACGCATTCATTTATTGTTGAGTACAATTGTTATGTTATATTAGATGTATATAGTGTTCACGTGTTTTCACATGAAATTTTCTCATTATACCAAATAAGCAGTGCTAGTATTTTTCTGCATACAAACCTATAATCTCTTGGCAAATGTATACATATCATGATAAATTATTGCTTCGAATAAAAAAAATTGGTAAACACGTGTTTTTGTGCGTGTGTGTGTGTGTGTGACTTTGAAACATTTAAATTGAGAAAATATCTAATAAATTTTCAAAATTAATTTATTTGCTTTCTAATGCTATTTATGTCAACTTAGAAGTTTATATTATTGGGATGTTCGGAAAGTTATTTCACTTTTTTTTCTTCTTATGGGCCAAAATGGAAGGCGATTGGCTTTCACGTAATCACGAACGGTCGGATTCGATAAATTTAATCTCTCAGCGACTTCATGAGTTCTTGTATGGCACTTTATTATTAACTAATGCCTACGTTTTGTTCTCAGCAGCTCTAAGCGGCTTTAGGTCAACACATTCTCTTCCTGCAGCATTTTAACGTTTCGATTCCATGATTGCAGAATAAAACCTTTTTCACAAACGATTTCTGTGTGAAAAAATGCAACTAAATTCTTTATTGGAAAAAATTGGATTGACTTTCCGAACAACCTAATAATATATTCGAAAAATTTTTGTTTAAGCAAAGAAAGGAAAAGAAAATGTGCGGTTATCAAATCAAACTTTTTGACTTTATATATTTGCATTAAATTTTAGATCATTATTTGTTATTAATAAAAAACAACTAAGAATATTATGCTTTTTATACCCATCATCGTTATCGGAAAAAGCTTTAAAAAAAAGGAAAAGAACTAAATTTTCGTACTTTATTTGGAGTATTGGAATATTGAATGAGTGCGGTTGCTTTTTTCTATTTTCTGAATAAATGTGTATGTATGTATTTATGGTGTAAGCAAAGCAAAGGCGTTCACAGTTTTTGTTGCATGGGCTTAGTGGCGCTGTAGGCATGTCCTTTGGCTTATGACATTTTGACTTTTGACTATTTGTTGGCGGCGTGTTTACCACAGATACTACATAATTGGACAGGTGGACAGGTGGACAGACCAGACAGACGGGCATGTTTAGGTGCATTCCGAGTTTGAATTGCCAAAGTATTGAAAAGGAATTAAACTTTAATATATTAATATACTATGTAGGCGGGGTCAACTTTTTCCATTTTTGTACAGGTGCTACAGCATTGCCCATAGAATATGCGTTCAAATGTTTGTAGATTTATCTACTATAGTTTATTAGTAATAATCAAAATTCTAAATTTTTATTCCTTTTGAAAAACGTAGGTGTTTCGACTATAAGTGAGCGTGCACTCTGACCGAATTGGTTTATTTTCAATATCAAGCTGCGTGCAAGAACTTGCAATGTTTCTGTCAAACTTGAAGTCGACATTCATTTTTGCGGCCAACAACAAACACCAGATAGACCCACTGACGGATAGACATGGCTTAATAAATTCAGAATATCACGTTGATCAAGAATATACGCCTTCTGCGAGGCCTCCATTTGGACGTTACATATATTATGGAAAAAAAACAAAATGAGCATATCTCCCTATCATTCAGTGGTGGTTATAGTGCACGAGCAAATCCTAAAATAACCTTATAAAATTTTCTTTTCACCTATGATTAAGAAGGTAGTGTTTGACGGCCAGAAGTTTTATAAAATACTTGTTAGAAGTTTTTTTTTGCTGAAACCCTCACTCATCCCAGAAATCGGAAAGTGTACGTTAGTATAAAATGATCTTCCATTCGCTCTCGAAGTTATTGGAATGAAACTTGCAGTTAAATTACTAAGAAAACTTAAGAAAAAGGCCTAATCCTTTCGATAAGATCGTTGACTGACTGACTGAGAAACTAAAGTTCTATAACTTTATGAAGGCAGTGGTATTTGCGCAACATTTCCTCTCAAAATTCATGTCATGTTCCTATAGTAATGTAATATCAAGTGTTGACTGTATTAGGTGGAAGGTGTCGCGTACATAAAATTTAGCTTCGCCTGCCGGCTTCTGTCGGCTTTCGAAATTAAAATATCGTTCCGGGCACAAACCCAATCGAATCGAAATTTTAAATGAAGTATATCTCGTTAACGACAAACGACAGTGATCTGCAATTAGCGATTATTTGTCTGCCTGTACAAGCCCAAACGATTGTAGGGGAATAGACTTATTACTCTCTGAACAGACTGATATGACAGCAGCAATGCGGTGATGTTGTTGCATAAAATATTAAAAGTTTGTTTACGAATAACTTCTCTTTGGTGCTTATATGGAATGTTCGTACCCTATATTACTTATGAGTGAATCAAGTTTGGACAGGTGTATATAGCGTTCCGAAAGGCTAAAGGTAGACGTACCATTTTTTGCATTGACCTAAGCTTTCCTATCCGCTTGATATGCGTGCATGACTTATTGGGTTCAATCTACAGGTCACAAATTTGCGAACCATTTTTGATGACCATAGTGTTGGCAATGTCGATTTTTTAATGAAAATTGGTCCCTAACCGCAATTTGGCATCACAGTTAAATAGAAAATTTCGGAGAAAATTTGCGCCACATAGGTATTTTTTTTGGGACTCCACCATACATAAGGTTTCTCACGACAAATAAGGCTTTATGTGGCGACAAAGTGTTGTATGGAGGTTCTTCTGCTAAAAGTAGGCACAAAAATAGTACAATCTTTTGTAAAAATTTAAATTTGCCAAATTTCGATCGCGTTGACCTTTTGGACACCCTACAGTACAAAGGTTTTCATGAGTAATATGTCTTCACATGAGATCAATATATAATTTGTGGTACAATCAATATTATCGCGAAAATAACTAAACAATTATGCTAAGTGAGGTCACGTGGAGTACTCAATGGTCGACCTTGTTCAGGTATAATTATTTTACTTGCTTGCATGCTGGGCTTGCTGTAATAAATTTGATATTCAACAGTTCAAGTATTAAAGCAACTTAGAGATGCATGCAGCTCGGAGCTTCCATACTTTATAAAAGTAGATTATGATGACGAGTATGTTTAACTAAAAAGTTTTTTTTTGAACAAAAAAAAACTTCACTTCGAACTTTATTTTTATAAGTGCAGTAATTTAGTGGAAATTTATTATTACTACAAATCATTGAAAGTTCTTCGTTGTATCTCTCGCGTCGTTGTAATCACCTGAGCACAAGTTTTGAATTTGAATATTCTTTTCTACATTCTTTGTAATGGTTTTATGGTCTTTTTAAGTTGAATATCAAGTGAACTATGAAATATCGCCCTTTCAGTCGACAAAGCATTCATTTAATTAATGCTTATACACATTTTCTTTTTTGATCCTAGTAACATATACTGTGACGAACTTTAACACTTAGTGAGTGTAAGAGTTTTTAATTGCTTCTAATTTTTATAAATTTATGCGTCAAGCAACTTTTCATTCGCTATCGAATTATTCGCTTTAAAATAACAATTTATGGTTAAATGCTTTTGATTTCAGGACGAGAATCGTTACCACGAAGACATATTCGGAATCACTTTGCGAACGGCGGAAATACATACCAAATCACGGGCCACAGCACGTATTCGTATGGCGGCTCAACCTTAAATGAAACGACCACATATTAATTACGAAGAGAGAGCATTTTATTATAAATATATAAAATAATTGTGAAAAAGTTTCTAAAGAAATTCTTTTCTTATCATAAAAGTATTAAAATAATGGTGGAATACTTAAATCTTATCAAAGAAACATAAATTATTTCTTTAATTATCATAAAATTCATTTTTGTTATAAATTTAATGAATGTTAAATAAGAGAGAAGGAGAAAGAGAGAGACGAGGATAAAAAGTAAAACAACTATTGAAAACTATTAATAAGATGAAGAGTTACGTTTGCCTATTTACATAGATAATTTATTTGTAAACTAATAAAGATTTGCAATCTGTTTCTTTATTACTTTATAACAAAATAATCTATAATTTTAATAATAATACTTACAATTAGAATGGTGATGATTATGATTGAGTTACTAAGCTTCGTCTTTGTTAAACGTTTTCATACGAAGGAGGCGATGAGAAGTAAAACATATTAAGTCTGAAAGAGTAGTAATTTTTGGCAATAATAAGAGTTGGCCAAACCAGTCAGTAGTACGGCGGACGCGAGATAAACTGTAAAGTCTTTCATTTAATTCACTCGAATTGTATGTAGTATAGTATTTCCTACGTTCGAAGATACGATTTGCATTTCAAACATTTTCTTGTCGGAAAATAACTATCACTACGATTAGAAGATAGTGAAAAGTTTCAATTTAACAAGAAAGTAGTCGTTAGACCTCTTGAAAAACGATTTTTTGTTTTTCTTTTTTTCATTGAACATGTCTCTTACAAATGAAGGCACGGTGATGACCAGGAAGGTGTCAGGAAGGAGTGACATCTACGTACGTTCGACTTGAAGATAAAAATATTGGAAGTGGGAAAGATTTCCACAGGTCGATTCTTTGAATAGAGGAGAGCGCGGTTAAGGAACGAGCAGTCGGGTAATTGTAGGCGTAACTTAATGGCGAGTGACGAAAAACTTAAGAATACGGAGTGGGCTTATTAAAGGATTCAACGGCAGAATCTTCCTAGGTCTTTAGCGCGAAAGCTTGTACATACAAGCACAACGCAGCTCATGTTATGGCATTATCAGAATTTATTCCAATTAGTTTTCATATCAAATAACTACAATGGTTCACTCTGTATTATAAAATATTAAAGGCGATGATTTTTTTCCACGTAAGGACTTACTTTTCACGAGAACACTCCTAGGAGAGCTGGTTCCAACGGTTGGCTCATCCTATTCAAATTTTTACATTAGTTTACAAGCCGAAATACTTGTACTCAGTGGCTTATGTCGCGTAATTTTTCAAAATAAAGCTTTATATAGTGAGTCAAGTTGATGAGAAGATGTCAAATTACCAAATTTCCCCAAAATATTTTAAAGATCTTAGTGTTGTACGCCAAAATGCACGAACAGGTATCAAGCAGACAGACAGATGGACAGATATTTTTAAACGGATTCAGAAAATAATTCAGAATTGTGTTGGTATAATAAAAAGTGGGTTTCTCTGAAAACTTGCTGGGTGCTACATACATCCATAGACATATAACGTAAGTCATAGCACGAGCGCCATAGTAGAGTATAAAACAAGAATTAAAAATGACTGTACTTTCGTTAATAATAAAAAAGAAACATAATCTATAAATTATATTTTCGTCAAAGGGCAGCATTTGTATATTAGGCAAACATCCGTCCGTATACACATGTACAAAGGCAAGATCAATAAAGATCAGTTTCTCAAAGTTTGAAAGATAAAAATTTGTTTAACTGTGTTAAGCAAGTAAGGAAAAGTTTTGAATTCACCCCTTTAGATCAATAAAGAACAACGAGAAAATATACGGGTCATGCTAGCTGGTTTTCACACAGAATTTTCAGTTTTTAAATCATAACTTTTTACACGCTTTTAAGTGCCAGTCAGTATTTGTTGTGTGTTTACGGACAAATTACGATTGTTAGTGAATTTGATTAAATAAATGTTTAAATGCAACGTCTGATCGGTCTATTTCAATTTTGCTTAGGTTGAGGATAGTAACGATCGCCGCTAGACGGTCGTGGGGAAATCGAATAAGAATCTAATAACTTTTTAATGAACGTTTTTCAATGCGTTACAAATAAAAAGGTTAGTCTAGTATACATGGTTCAAAACTTTGATGATCGATTAAGAATCATCTCAAAGCTAATATGGGTTTTCTATCATGTTTTGTAGCAACATCAGGTTTGAAAATGCTTACCAGAAAGCAATTTTTAGAACATAGAAAAAGTACAAAACTAATATGTGAATGTGTTAAGCAGGTATACCTCACCCGGATTACTGCCGGCTTAGGTTTAACATTTTTGGATTTTTTTTTTTTTTTAGGAATTAAATGCAGATTTAAAATATTTTCGTTTGTTTCCCGTTTCAATATGATCAAGAAAGTGACATTCGTCGGCCGCTCATCAGTAGTTGGTACACGAGAATTGATTGCAAGGTAAAACGAAAATACGGTTAGTTCATTTCTCTATCGTACATCGAACGGTAGATATCTTATGTCATATCTATTACATATCGTATATATCGTATGTCGTATCAATGTACAAGTTGGTATTCCTCTAATTAATTATACTATAAAGACTAAAACCGATATATTTACATATTTCCCTTATATATATATATATATATATATCTTTTCGTAATTCTAAGTGATCTCTTATTCTGATTTACTTGTAATGTGTAAATTTAATTAAGATAAGATTTAAGTTCCATCTTAAAATTTTAAAATAAAAGCTTTACTATTTCAAGAAAAAAAGAGAAAATTGCGGAGGAATTGGTTGCATGATTCAATCAACTTGTGCACTTTGTTTGAGGAGTGGAAAATAAAATTTAAGATAACAGTTCGCCATCTTTAGCTGATACTCAAAACTTCAGCAGCAAATGAACTTAAGAGCAGCAACAGACTTTTTCAAACGGACTGCGCCTATTCATTTATTCATATGTTATCTTAAGGCATCTTCGATACTTATATTTATGCGTAATAAGTCTGTCCAGTATATTTGCTAGGTTGCATAAAACCACATAAATTAAAAGTGCTTATGTCCAAATTAACATTCTCTGGCTTACTCCACCTTCTCTCTAATTGTCTTTTATTCTTGAATAAAATTTTGTCCTCATTATTATCGTCTTTAAATATCTGCAATAAGTGCGTAAATAATTCCAATATGTTAGACAATCGAATTAAATCAAATATTAATTACCGTACATGTGCAATTAATTTAAGTTAAATGTTATCATATATTATTTCAATAAAATAATCAAAAATTACTAAACACAAATAACTCGGATTTCATTTGCCAGAGAGTAATTGCACGAACAGATCAATGAAGCAATGGACACTGCAAACAAATGGAGAAATTACGTTAGCTTTAACATGAACATTGACTATTGGGTAGCAATTGGAAGCAATTTAATAAATTTTGAATTTCTGTTGCTTATCCTGGAGTTTCAATTTCGAGGTAAATGTATTAGTAACACGAGCGGTTTAAATAAAATAGATATAAAAATAAGTTAGTATTAATAGTTCTAAGGGACGACCTAAGTTTGTCTGTCGGCATATATCAAGTGTGTGAAAGTGCTACATTCAAGCTTTGCACAACGCCCCTGGTTATGCCGTGTGAAATATACTTCTTAGGCAAATTCAAAAAGTCGAACTCGATACCAAAAAAAAAGCTGAACATGGTAAGTGTGTCCTTTACTATGTATGCAGAGAACAATCTCTTTGAAAGATGACGTAGGAGGAAAAGTATTGTAAGAACAGAAAAGCATAAGATAGAGCAAGGGAACCATTATTATCTACGGTAGAGACCAATTGATACACTCGGCGAATAGCTCTGCCCACAATGAGTGATCCAATGCGTCAATTTAGTCAATACTATATTTAAAGAGAGTGTTTTTTTGAGAGTTTCTTTTTAGGGCGGATACTAGATGGCGGAACAACATATGGACAGACTAACAGACATGGCTTAATCAATTGAGACTTTAATGCTGATCAAGAATATATATAATTTATACGGTTTCTGAAGCTTCCGCTTGGGTGGTGCAAACATTATGACAAAATAAGTATACTCTCCATTCTTCAGTGATGGCAACAAAAGATAAAAGGCATAATCTCTCTAATACCAAAGGTAATTTGAAAAGCCTCTTAAAAGCCAGGCAAGGCACACTTAACATTCAGTGCACTGTTTGCTTGCAATTTCTCCTGTTTTCTTCGTGGCTGCGGCCGCAGACAATTAGCATAAACTCTTCGTACCACGAGTTAATTACGAGTGTGATGTTTTCGATGGGTCTACGTCTCAAAACAATGCAGGCGTCAACCTTGAGGTTATTTCAATCTGCTAGTGCATTAAAATGACGTACGAAAAAAACAACAAACTAGTCAAGCGGAATAAGATATATGTGGTCACGTGTTTTAGAAAACTGCACTGCACTTAATTGGCAGCTAAAATTTAAGCAAGCAAGACTATGACCAAAAATGGTAATAGGCAAAACAAGATTTTACTACATTCATACGTGCGCTGTGATAAGATGGAAGCCAAGTTGCAAAGGTAATGTGAAAAGTTGTTTATGAATAAGCAAAGATAATTCGAAATGAATCTAAGGACAGTAATAAAGTGTCGACAAAACTTCAACGATGACACAAACGAGTTGCAAAATGATCGAGTCCGTGAATTCGGTTCTCATGGTTTCCCTCAGCCGCAAGAGGAAATGGACGCAGAATTTCGTTCTTGGCTTCCTGTTCACGAGCGGCAGGAAAAGTAGTACTGCTATTGTTGCCCCAAAAGGACGACATATATTTAAAATCTTTAAAATTGCGCCTCTATTCTCGTCGGCTATAGGAAAATATCGCCCCTTAAATACGAATATGCGGTAATATAGGCGGACAAGCCTATATAAGTGTTGGGCTATATGAACATACTACTCGATCTACACTAAATGTTTGAATATTTTTCCTCCGAAAATCGAAATAAACTACAAAAAGAAAGAACCAATTATGTTGAACATTAGCATTAATTTCAATTATTTTGATGTAAAGCATTTTCTTTCTTATCATGTATATAAAGCAACACCACTATTGTTATGGAAGAAATCTTCACCTTGGTATAGACCAATAGCTCATCATAAGCTTTCCATTGGCGATTATTTAGTGAACTGTAAAGTTCAACGACATCACATTTTCAATTTAACACGTTCGCGGACGCGAACATAGTGATGCAAAATGACGTGAATGCTACAGCATTCAAATTTTAAACCCAATTTCTGTGCATCGAATTTCATGTAACCTTAAGTTTTTGTAATTAATATACATTTCAAAGTAATGAGTGGATGCTATAACATTCATTTCATATAACAGTTAAAATACGATGTTCTGACTACTCTTATAATATATGTATAATCATATTTTGGATATTACAACTAGTTTCAAAAATAATTGCCTGTCTATTTTTGCAGCTCCCTGAAATTTTTAGTGTCCGTGAACGTGTTAATTTAGGAAACACCAGAATCACTCATTAATATTACATCGGCAAAAATATACGCCCTGTATTCTCCTTGTGCGATGTAAATTATAATTCTCTTCATCACATATTGTCCTTGCTTTCATAATTTACGAACTTGCCATCATTCCAAACTTTCAGAATACCTTCATTGGAAGAAACTATGCTCGAGTCTCAATATGTCACAAATTTTAAAATAATCTAAGCTTTTAAGTCACTTTTAAATGTTTGAACTTGTAAATGTCCTTGCAAAACCACTTATACAGTTAACAATAACTTGCAAGGAGCTCAAAAGCCTTGTAACTGTAGTCCCTCCCAAACTTTTTTTAGCTTAAAATTTTAATTGTAAGTTAATTATTAAAATAAATAAAGAAATAAATAAGAACCAGCCCAAGAATATATTTTCCACATCTTTCGAAGATAGTACATAAGAAGAGTTCACGATCAAAGTACAAAACACTTTGTCCAATGGCAGACGATAACTTCCTTCAGAATTTATTTATAGTAATGTATAAGTATAATTCGACTATAGGCTCTTCCACTACATTTAAAAGAGGGGGGAGATGGAGTCAGCCCTTACTCTCTTAATTAACATGTCAATTTTTATATCCTATACCGCTCATGATATATTGTACGTTACGTTTAACTTAACGACTTTGATTATTATTTCATTCATTAAGCTTGTCCGTCCCTCTGTCACTTCCTAGATAACGACTTATTTGGAAAGTCATTAGACGAAAAAAAAATTCTCGACAAAAATCGATGAGCCTGAGCACAATAAACTAATGTGCAAAGTTCGATGCACCAATAATTTGAACCCATCCCATATAACCATTACGGTGAAGAGTAAGCCTCTAAATGATGAAAGTTGGTTCGTAATGCTAATTTGCCATGGAGATTGATTGCCCTATCCCATATTAGGGCTCCTATAAAGGGTAAGCGTTCTTATCGGAATAACGTCTAGTTATGAATACTTTAAAATGAAAACATCTGAAGCATAATGAGGTACGCGTCAAGAAAATTAATTTTGCTAAGTTTTGGTCATGTCTTAGGTAGAAAGGATTTAAAAGGAGCGATAGCGCGAAGAACTGGATTTTGGTGACGATTAGCTGAAGAGCTCTGCAGGGGAATCAATAAGATTTGATATAAGAAATAGTAAAGTCGTGTGTCGATATATGGGAACGAGAACGTAGACGCTTATCAATTCATAGTTAAGTCTATTACAGAAAAAAAAAAAATTTGGGCCCTGACGATCGGACACCGGTGCACCAGGAATCTGAACTACCACACCACATAGATTAGGATAGAAATTTCTGCCGCAAAAGCTTATCAGTTCGCTTATTATTATTATTATCATTCATACGTGTTCAGTCCGAATTTTTAAAACTAATTACGTCCCCATAAGGACATATTATAATGTTTTGGTATAAAAAGCGGTAAAGAACAGATCACGAATATTTGTTTTAAGGCAAATTTTCATTGTAATCTTATCTTCTCTTCTCATTTTTATTTATTTTTTAATGTGAAATTCTTCAAATAATTTTCTTTTACCCGAAAACAAGTAAACATATTAACAATTCATTTGAAATCTTAACATTTGTATAATTTTAATTAAATTCCCTTTGTCTGCTGAATGTTGGACCGAAAATGAGTTCTGTCTGTGGTTATTGTAAACAATTTTGTTTTTACTTTTTCTTTGTTTGCTTTTTTAATGAAATTTAATTTCATTAAAGTAAATTAAATATATTTGATATAAATTTTATAAACATATCTGACTAAACAGCAAAGGGTTTTGCTTATGAATGCGCAGATACATGGATGTACTTAGAAGGATTGAATGCTAGAACAATATTTTACTTTTATATCAACAGCAGAAAAACGCAACAGAATATCAAGGGTATGATAACTGTGTTATATTGCATGTAACATGCAGATAAAATCATCAGAGGTTGCATCAGTTTATGAGGATCGTAGTTAACTATAGTTGTTAATAGAATAGTTGTTAAAAGAATATAAAGCGACACAATGTATAGATTAAATCAGGGATGGGAAACTTTTTTCATCAACGGTCCACTTGTTAATTCTCATATCACGGCAGGGGCCAGAACCTTTTGAATAGTAAATAAAGTGGATAAAAGTTAAAGTGTATAATGGATATTTATTATGTACGGTGTAATAAAATGAGTACAATAAACGTATTATTTCGACTTCAGTGAGGCGGGTTAAATGAGAAGACAATTTTCCTGACTAATAACTATTCGAAGAACTGCTTCTTAATGCTCATCCTTCATTCAGCTCTATCTTGTATATTTGAAATTAATATTTCTAGGTCCGATTATCATTCAAAGCGGGGCTCGTCTTATGGGCAAATAAAGAAAAAAAAGGCGCTTAGGAAAACACCTTTCATAACCGCCAAATTGAGCAGGTAATGAGGGCAGGTGCAATCTCTTTGCAAAAGGCAATCCAGATGATGAGTGGGTTTAGGGAGCGAGTACAAGCCAAGAGCCAGCTGGTAGACTAATCGATCAATATGTAGTATTCAACGAACGTTATATAAACTGATTTAGAAGCATGGCGCCATTATCGGTAGATTAGCAAAAAGTCACGGCATCAGAACATGAGCGATTGAGAAAAACTAGACATCATAACTTGTTAGAAACTTACATTCGCTTTAGCGTGATTTTCTGGGCGTACAAGCGAAAGGATAGATAAACAAAGTAAAACGAACCTAGTATAGCGTAAACCTTCGATGGAAGCATGACAATGAAGAAGTGAAGAATTTGGTTTTAAAGTAAAATGCATCCTTGATGCGATTTATTACAAGTAGACTATGTGGTAGAGTCTCTGAAAAAAAGGCCGTTATGCTCTGTGCAAGACAAGTACTTGCTTCCAAAGTAAAAGCATTCTCTGTCAGCTATGTTTGTTTACTTTCTCATATGCCAGTGTTTATATTTATCCATCTGACAGTTATAGCAATTGTCAAAGCCACAGATATTTGGTAGTGTCTCAAGTGTTAGATATATATTTTCATTGAATGTTCAGTAAACTTTTATTCGCCAAACAATCAAAGTCAAAATCAGTCAGAAATTCTATTTACTTATCGTGACTAAGTTGCTAGGATTACTATTTTCTTTCATCTTAATCAAAAGTAAAGCTTTATTCTATGATTACTGGTATAAAGGTTTCATTAAGCATACAATGACTTCGAGGCGACATGCAGACTGCTATAGAAATACTCATATATCGACTCTAAATATTTGATAAATATATTAGCAGATCTAAAAAATATCGAGCCTAATAAAAAAAAGTATTGCTTTATTTCGATGAAAATGTCAATGTAGACAAAGAGATTACAAATACAATTAATTACATATATCTTGGATTTTCAAAAGCTTAACATTTTTTAGACTATTTGATATTTGTATAGTTGTTTTTCGTTTATACGCTCGATTCTTTTACAAATGCAATGAGCAAAATTGCTTGCAGTCGTTTAGCAAAGTGTAACAAAGAGAGGAGAAACCACAACGTATGGCTTAAATAAATACCAATAAAGGACGTTGGCTTTTTTTGTGCGTCCAAAAATCATAACAAAGTTAGAAACCCAGTTAAACTCGAGTAGTAGGTAGATGTGTACGCGTTTATTTGTGTGCATAAAGTATATTTTCTCATACATAGCGGTGTGACACATAATTGACTGCAGCTTGGTCTAGAGTGGAAATGAGTCATAGCATTATTATGAAATGGAATGCGGTTTACATAAAGCAACAAACAAACACAACTCAACAAAAAAAAAAAAAAGAAAAACTAGATATTTTAATAGATAAAAGGGTTAGTTGTGTGCTAACTTGAGGAGAAGTGGAGATGAAAGCTAACAATTCAATAACATGTTTGCGTTGATTATTTATGTAACTGAATGTTACAATGAATGTTGCAGCAAAACAACTTACTTTGATTTGAAATTATTTTCAGCTAACATTGAAATCTTAATTTACATGGGAACGTGTTTGGCACGAGCCCCCTTATATCTATGGAAACTTTGCACAAAAAACTAAAAAGTAAAACCGGTTTCAATACTAAGTTGGCAAAGAGTTTTTTTTTTTACTGTTTAATAAAAAAATATTTCATAAAAGAGCCCGCGCAACTGAAATCTCTCATTTATATTTATTGATTTTGAATTGTTGGGCACTTTTGGTACGGCATACATTCGGCAAAAAAAACTTGCATGAATATGAATCATTCAACATTTGATTGGAATTTATATTCTTTTTTCCATTTTTTTTTCTCTTCAGAACTTTCACAGTTTCTAGTAGAATATAAGCGAAGATTTTTATTTTTATATCTGATTTGATTTAACACAGCTTTCTAATAACTTCCTCCTCACTTCTAAGTCTTCCATCTGAGGAAGAAACGCCTTTAGTTTTTTAAGCACTTCCGCCTTATGCAGCTTGCATTAACGTGAACCAATCTATGGGCGCAATGTACGCCTTTTCGAGAAGGTCTTCATGGGCAACTTTACAAATTATACCTCTAGAGACATTAGAATCTTCGGAATTTTGGCTTCGAAGGGCTTTCGCCAACTATCTCTTGCATTTGTGTGTTATAAACCATTGTAATAGTGTTTGCAAGCGTTTTGCAGCAGTTTCTATATCACCACACAATGTTTTTACTCCGCGGCAAAGTTAGATTTCCTCGGATAATCTATGAGCCCAAGTTTATGCCAATGTAATTTGTCCCCTGCACGTACGACTTATGGTTGCGATAATCGTGGAAAACTTGATGAATTACGCGGTCCAAGGCAAAGAAGAAAAGGGTACAAAGTGACTTCAGAGAACGGTCTCTTATACTTGTGAATTGTCTTCATTTCCGAAAATTCCTATACCACTAACTGATCGTTCCAATTCTTCTTTGAATCTTATTCGAGTTTCTGCGAAATATGCTCCCCTCTGCATATAACGTAAGATTTATTGCAGATATTTTTCTGTGGACAGCTCGATGGCCCTCGATTTCGCAAGCATCTCAACTTCCAAACGCTTCCATAAACTATGTATTGTAGTAACGTCTGAGCACTCGTCATGGTTCCTATATTTTGCCGCAATTCCTTTATCACCAAGTGAATTTGCACTTCTCAGCAGATCTTAACTACCCATGATTAGGCATAACTGAGAAAATTACGAATTTCCCAATAGGTACACTTTGCGCATATAACGTTAGTAACTACGGGTTTTTTCGTTTCTTGGCTTGTTTTCCATTGATGATCTGAAAAGAAAAACCGCGAACAATTGTTCTGCAGAAACTAATGTCATCCATTCCAGCATTGAATATTCCAGTACAGTACACCACACTTTAAAACTATTGCGTATTCGGAACATCAAATGTCATAATATTGAGATAAAAAAAAGGACAAATCTAGGTTAACTACTCTTTCGAATTTCTTTCATCCTCTTCAACGTATTTCCCTTCGATTAGAACACTTTATATGCTACGACTCCCTCTTCGAGACCTTTGTTAAATTTGATTTGTGTAACGGTCTTCCAAACTTTTCTCTATTCGACCTTTTATGTTCGACGGAGACAAACACAATGTGTTCGCGTTGGTTTTTTCAGTTTAGGGAACAACAAAATGTCGGCGACTGCATAATGAAGGTTTCCAAAATTGAATGCAATGTGAGAAGGTCCTTGGCCGTGATGCAGAGCCCAATAGTTTAATGTCCATAATCCTGGCGGATAGCTTCAAGGAGGCTTAAACCTTTAGTAATAATTCTTTTTAAAATCGTAGACAAACGAGAAAGGAATTCATAATACACGACCTCTTGACTATGGGAAAAATTTTAGGATGGATTCCCATACTTCCTCGTCTATGTATAGATTTTAGAGGGAGTTCAGACAAAGAGAGATCAGAAAAAGTTCTGACATCATGAAGACTTTGCATGCTTGGAGAGAACCAGACGATAGATGATCCGTTCACTTATGATCTAACTCTTCGGACCTTAATTTACTAGATTATTATGTAAGAGGCGCATTTGAGGAACAAATAGAAATCTCCGGAAAACTATTTCACAACTAAATAACTAAAATGACTAACAAAAACGAAAAACCTTTGATTTGGTTATGTGTTCTTTTCCACAATTGACGCTAATATGGATTTTAGTGACTAATTGTATAGCTGACTACCTCGTGCAATAATTTCATGGAATTATAATAGATTTAGTAAAAAGTATGAAAATCAATCTTTGATGTCAATTAGTTCTCAAGAAGTTCATTGCGCGCCGTTTCTATTAAATACACGAGATCATATAATATTATATACGAAATATATGATATACGCGTAGAAGCTGTCAGAAAAATTCATGCAGGATCGAGTATACACGACGAAAGTGGTCGCAAGGACAAAGGTAAGATGAGAAATTTGGAAAGACAAGTGCCTTTGCTTTTCAACGCAGCCTCAATTTAGTTCAATACCGTTTCATCATCGATCTTCTATAGCTTCGACCTCCTATCTATAGAGCGAACCGTCGAGTTCGTCAAAGTAGCCGTCAACTGCAGAGTCTACTTCTTTACTAATGCCAGATCTTTGTTTTCAAGTTTGGAAGGAGAAGATAGTTTAACGAAGTCCGGCGAAAAGTTTCGTAACAAAGCCATTCGCATTACAATTTTTCGATCTTAATCGTGGCGGTAACGGCTGTATGATCTTGATGTTTGCTTTGACAGCTCGCCTTTGACCCAGCCTTTGTCAGCTAATAGTTTATTGTTGATAAACGAGCCTTTCATGTATAATAACAATGAATTTTTTCCATCCCCTTATACGCACTGAGAAGGTCGACCATTGATGACCGCCAAATAAGTGGTAAGCATGAAGAGTTTTCAAATTTCAATATTAACCTATATATGGTTATGATCATAGTATATTTTTTGCCAGCTCTGCGTCACGTCCAAAGCATTTTGAACTCTCATCGCACTATTAACACGATTGTGTAAAATTTCCAATCTAACAACTCTTTTAACCTTGTTAAATCACATAAAATCGTAATCGTGTAAGAAGACAATATTGTTTCTAATGCAATCAAAACAACTTTAAATGTTAGCATTTATTCAACGAAAACTGGGTGTGATAGAGAAATAATTCGTCAAACATTTCGCTTTGAAAACACTATGCCATGCAATGCACTTTCAACATGAAGAGTTTCATATACATTCTAATAGCTTAACACCTGTCTAATAATGTCGCCAATGGCCTAAGATGAACTGCCTATACCTTCCACACAGCAGTAAAGATTTTTACATAAAAAAGCACGGTTCGTTGTCTGCCATTAAAATGCCGACATTAGCTCGAAAGCCAAAAGGCTAAGGGCAGACTCACTTAGCCAATTACTTACGCGCCTTACGAGATATTGTTGATATAACAACTGAGGTGAACTTTGCTTAGGATTACGTAAAGCGTATGCATTAAAATAGTTCCGCCCGATCAACTAATGACAACATATGCAACAATGTTTTGTAACTTCCATTTAATGGTTTGCGGCAGCAGTGGCTATAATACATTCGTCCTATAGTGCATATAACGTTTACAACAACGTTTTATAAGTTCGCATATATTGTCTGGGGTAACTAGGGCCACGTGTTTGACAAATCAGTGTTGGTTGGTTCGAATGAAACGAATGAAAACCAGCAAACCACGCGCCAAAATGTTCTATACGAATACGAGACGAACAATGTAAAATAAAAGAAGTTGTAAGAGTTTTTCCGGTTTGACATGATCACTATCGTTACATATGGATTTGGATTGGTGTTGGTGACTGGATAATAAATATTGGGTTTGATTAAAACTTAAACACGAATTAATTGAGTAACAAAATCACGCTCATCGTTTATTCAATGATAATATACATGATAATGATGATAATGATGGCACACAGATATAAACGCATACAGAGATACAGAATTGACTGACTATGGCTAACATTGAGACTTGAACTTGTTGTAGCCGTCATTGTTTGGCTGCTATTTCATTATTGTTATTGTTGTTGCTGTTGCTGTTGCTGTTGCTGTTGTTTTTGTTGTTAGCATTTGTTGCTTTAATTCTTACCTTTTCCCATATACATGTATATATAGGTATATGGATATATAGATAGGTATATATTTTAGCCTAAAGTTAAGTTTTATTTTTTGTATGCTTGTTGTTTTTGTTAATGTGACGATGTATGAGACTTCTATCTATACGAACAAGTTGTTATTGTTGTTGGTGGTGCTGCTGCTCGCGCCGCTGCTACTAGTATGACGTCGCGTTGTGTTTTTGTTGTTATTTGGTGGCGGTGGTGATGGTGTTGATTTTTTATGTTTTTTTTTATGTTTTTTTTTATTTTTTTATTTTAGTTTTATTTTTTAGCTACGCTTTTGACTTTTGGCTGCAGCCAACAACGTTTACTTGCTTAGCACACGGCTGGCTGGCATTAGTTAATTTAGTTTAGTTAGTGACGAGATTTCAAGCGTTAAACTCGTGTGCTTTCCCATAAGCTAACCGTAAAGAAATAGTGAACATAAAATTTTGCTTTGAACATACATTTATATATACAAACAAAACATATATCTATATATATCAAATAAAAACTGTATACAAATTGAAACGTCTTATAAATCAAACGGGAAAACATTTGAAGCAAGTTGAGATTAAGTGCTAATATCGAAGTTACTGAGTTACAAAACCAAGATTTGAAGTTTTTTTTTTTTTATTTGTGTTTTATTTAATTTTCGTGCGTGCATGCGTGTGCATAGTTAGACTGCAAAAACAGATACATATATACATATAGATAAATGTACGCCTAATCCAACTTCAATTGGTACTCTCTCTGTACGTGTGAGTGTTTTATGATTTCTTTTTCTTCGTTTGAATTATTGTTAGTTTTGTTGTTGCTATTTTCTTTGCATTGTGTTTTATACGATTAAGCACACGCTCGCTAACAATTGTAATATTGTTTTTTTTTTTTTTGTTTTATATATGTTTTGCTAAATAAGTTTTTTTTTTTTTCTTTTCTTCATTCAACTCATAATTCCATGGAGAGCGAAAAAATTCATAGCTTAACAACAGACAGAAAAACAAAACACAAAAAATAATACATGAAAAAAAAAGAAAAGTTAAATGTATTTACATACAACAAAAAAAAAGCAACATATTCATACAGTAACGAACATGCAGTGAATTTAAAATCACAATAAAATAAATAAAAAAAAAAAAACAGTCAAAAAAGTAAGTTAAGAAAAATTGTAATTTTTTTTGAATCTCAGCTTCACTATACGAATAAATGGCTTTTTAATTTACTCTACTAAAGCTGCTAAAAAGTATTTCAAGTAAATAAACAGAATAATAACCGAATTATTCTTCTTTAAAAAAAAAAAAAAAACAATTTTTATTTATTTGTTTATTTACTCGTGGTTACCAAGTGAAACGTCATTAAACAAACAAAAAAAAAAAAACACATAAAACAATACATTGAAGCTGTTTGTTTAAATTGGTTTTCGCTCGCTTTAAAAAATCAAAATAAAACAAAATAAAAAATACAAAATAAATAAAAAAAAAAAAGACGCGCTTATTTAAAAATTGTGTCAAAATCATTTTCTACTCATAAAAATCCGTTAAATTGAAAATTGTTGTAATTGAAAGAAAACAGCATTCATACTTTTGTACGTACGTCCACCCACACTTACAAACATAAACAAACACACACACACGCGCACAAACATACAACTTCGTACGCATAAACCCGCGAATATATGCAGACTACGTTTCATATAGACATTTATAGTAAGTTTGTCAGATCGTATTGACTAAATTAGCCGAAAACGCGGCGCGTCAATTAATAAACCACAGAGCACGAGCGTGCGTGTGTGCAGTTCATTTATTTATTTAGAAAGTCATCTTCTATTTTATATCATTTCATTTCATTTGTAGCCGGCTTTAGCTTTATTTAAAGATTGCAAAAATAAATATCAAACGGAGCCTCATCATCGTATTCGTCATTTGTGCAGGTAAGTTGAACTCACATTACATTTCTATAGCTTTCACAAAAGCTATTTAAGTAACTAGTATTAAGCAAACAATGTATAAATGCTGTAGGGCGTATCTTTTCTCAATTTTCATTTCCAACACCATAAGCCAAAGCATTGCAATTGCGAGACATTTCCTTAAATGTAAACGTTCTCTGCCTACTTAAAGGATCGGGATCAATTTCTACATTGCCTGTTGGTAGTACATCCACGAAATTTTAAATTTTTTATATGATAACGGGCCACAAATCATTTTTGTATTAAGTTCTAAATCTTTTTTAGATCTAGATCTTCTATATCACAAAAGTTTTTCAAATGTTGATTTATACTTCTTTGTCTATTAACTCCTTAACATCTTCTTTTTCTCTCTAATTGTATTTAAAAGTACACAAACTTTTGATAAGCAATTTCTTATTCAAATTAATTGCACAAACACTAAATAATATAAAAAGCAAAAAGCCGACTGAAACAATGATTAGGCGTAGACAAATAAGAGACTAGAGCCGCGTGGAGGAAAATCAGGCAAGTAATCTTTCGAAGCATCCGAGCGATGTTCTCTTAACACTGTTCAGAGATTAAGCTTGATATGCGCTGTTCACCTAATATTAAGTAGGCTGCTATCACAAACGACAGACAGACAGACGGGCCGGTGGATAGCTTTTACCAAAACAAAGAAAGGCATATATTAAATGCATTAAGTTTCTTATATCTATTTCTGGTAGTTACAAATGGGAAGAAAAATCTAATTTAAGCTTGTCCTTGAGTGTATGGTACAAAATATATATTGATATTATGGATAAATAATCTAGAGATTTAAGACAATCTGAAAATTTGTGCCATACCCATACTGATAATATTTAGTTCCTTACATTTGTTGTTCAAATTTGGCGATAACATTATTTTGCATATAAACTATGTACTATATATATATAGGTTGAATGACAAATGCGCATCTAAGTGTAGAATTTTCCCGAATATTTTTAGGATAGAAAAATTAATAAAATACTCACCCTTTGTTATATTGAGACCCAACTCAATGGTCAATTATCAATAGGTATTCATGGTCGCCTCTTTATTTCAGAACATAGGAGCCGGAATCTTCTTCAATCTTCTTCACAGCGTCTGATTAGGAATTTCTAGTCAAGTGACGTTCATAGTCGACCCGCTTGTGATCCAAGAAATCATCATATTCGGAGTCAACCTTTCTCAAAATCGATTAAAAATCATTACCTGTTTGCGACTTCTACATGTCAGACACCAATTTGGGCACTCAGTTTGTCCTTATTTCGATTTGATACCGGCATTTGTAGGCAGCTTTTCCACCAATATACCAAACAGATAAACACAGCTATCTGAGGAAACTATAGTTTATTTCAAATCCTTTCCTCTGCGAGACGCTTTACAAGTGGTTGTCATTCATCTTATAGATGTAATCTGCATCAAGTTGATCCTTGTCGCTGCAAGATATTTGACCGAACACGATAACATCATATTTTCTGAATAAACTAAACAACGGTAATGTGGATAACTTCTTGTCGCTGTATTCAAGATAAAGCCTCTTAAAGCAATTTTCTTAATCAGATTAGGCAATATCCGTAACTTGCTCAGCAGCATGTAGAATAAAAATATCAAAATTCATATTCTCGATCAGTATGCTGTACTAATGTTCGTACGTCAAACTGATCTTCTATAGGTTATTAACTGTTCCTCGACGGAGTTAGTTTAATTGCACAACACATAAAATGGGAAGAAGTAGGGAAGATTGCAAATTGTAAAGCACAAAACTCGACATCATTTTTACACTAAATAGAGAAAGACAGCACGAATTCGAACATAATTAGAGGTGAAAGTGATCGCAGAACTGAGAAGATACAGAGAGTAAAAGCCAACCCAGAAATGCTTTCTTGCAAAGTTGCGAACATTCGCTGTTGTGCTAGAACAAATAGTCGGAGTGAACGCGACAATCATCAGAAAGGAGTCTTTGATAAAATTTTATAGTTAATATCCAGGGAAATAACTGACGTCCTTCACGACTATCGTCCATTATAATCACATTAGGTATGAAATACCCAACTATATATATATACCTAAGGCTGCAAATTGATCTTATTTCAGGTGGTATGGCACTAGGTTGTTAGACTGTTTAAACTTCATATCAATGCGTTCGTAATCAATGCGAAATCACTTTGACGATTTATGGAATGCCTGTTTAAAGAATTTAATGATCGGCGTGTTTGTGGGCACCTATTTACCTCGCTTGTCAGACTGGTATTGGAATGTTAATTCATTGCTTACTAGTCTTATATCGATTAACAGTAGATTGGCACAACTCAATAAGTCTGTCCCTTTACGAACACAAGCTGAAGTTTATAGAGCTGCTATCCTACTGCCCTACTGTCCTTGCAAAGAAACAATGTCTTTAACTTCAAATTTTTAAAGCTTCATTTGAATTGCTCGTTCTCGCTTGGTCAAATAGTCCTTTATAGACGCATTAGAAATGGTCCCATTAAACTATCATATTGTCGCTAAAATTACGAGTTTCCAAGGTAGGTAAGTAGAAGCAGGTAATTTGATCAATTGATAGAAAACGAAGTATAACTTATCCCCACTGTAGCAACAGGGTGTGCACTTAGAGACTAGCACAGGCTAGTACCGACTTACAGACTTCCTTTTTGATAATTACTTTCAATAGATTGTATGTTTCAAAATTGTTTGACCCTTTTTTACCTCTTTGTGGTTTATTTTCGTTTTAAACTACTACTAACTTAACTGTAGAAAATTGTAGCTAAGCTATGAAGTAAGTGAAAATAAATCTTTTCTAGGGTTTAGGTAATGCTACAGGATCCTCAATTTTTGATCTCACTATATTTCCCCATAGAATTTCAATATCTGTGGATGAAATATAAACAGAGTCCTATTACCATGCTCTCAATCTCAGGCTAGCTATTATTTCTTTCTAAACACTTCCATAATGCTCTGACTATTTGGAAACGAGCTCGTCTCTCAAAAGGAAATCAATCTTCTTCCGCTATAAGCTTTAATTTTTTTGTGGGGAACTCATTGCCATGAAATCGAAATGACAATGACATTTTCTTTGCTTTACTTTGCAGACGGATAGAATGAATTAACTTGAAATTTGAAATGCAATTACTTTGCTTTCAGCGACTGTCCTCAACTTAGTCATAGTAGTAGTTTTTTTTTAAAAATTTATATTTTTATTGATTATATGTATGTATAAATTATTAATTGTACAATGCACTGTGATTTATAAAGTTAAAGCTATTTTTTCTAAAGGTCTTATCTCTTTACGTAATCTAAACGTGGAATTATTAAAATGAATGAAACTATTCGCTACGCACTTGAAACATTACCATATGTATAAATTCCTTATTCGTCAAGGTTCACTCTTAATATTCTATGTAAATGCATTAATTAATGCTTTCAAAGAAATTATAATAATAATGCAAAGGCAAAAGCAAAAAAAAAAAAAATTCCCTTTTTATTTTTCCTGCTCGGTAAGGAAACGCTATTTATGGAATTTTGCACTACACTTTATTAGGGCTTCATTGCAAGCTAATCAATCGTTTCCTTTCCATTTCCTACACACAGAATTGTCGGCTCAATTGTGGGAGTGCATAAGTCACAGGCATATATATGTTTATGAATATTTTAAAAACTCGAATTCAAAATTTTCAATCAAAATACACGCCTCTCTCTTAGCTTATGATGCAGTCTTCACCTATCATTGATGTAATAGATATTTCTTGATAATAAATGCATATCCGAAACTGAATAAATATTACGCACATTTACCTTAGAGTAGTTAATATGAAATTACAACAAAGAAAAAAAAAAAAAAGAGAGAAAAAGAGAAAAAAGCACTATCGCTTGCTTCGGAACAATTTATTATACACAATGCAGACAAGCAGGCGAAGCATTGACGGGCAGTACTCAAACCTTTAAGTACGTAGAGAATAATAAATTAACAGCCACTTAAGCGCATAATGAGCAGATGTTATGAACAATGTCGGCTTAGTATTAATAAACGTCGTTAATATATTGCTTGCTTGAGTCAGTTTTGTTTTTCTTACTCTTTTTTTCTTGCAAATAAATCAAAAAAAAGGTGTTAATGCATAACTAAGCGCATAACTAATTATAAATTAAGTAAAAAAAAGACGAAAACAAAATATCGACAAAAATTCTTTTTCAAATTCTCTCGCTTGAGAAGCTTTTATATAATAGACAATAAAATTATCGAAGGTCTTTCAAAATTTTGTTTTTGTTATTTAATAATGCAGCCTGTAACATGCATGATAGTGCATGATAACATCTATTGTATTGAAACTGTAGCGGAGTGAATAATTATTTTATTTATTTGTCCATTTGTAAGATTCGATGCCAAAACTCAATATCACATTCTCAACCTATTTAGCTATGCTTGTATGTATGTATACCCTCAACATGCCCGATAAGTTTGTATGTAGCACCCGGAAGGGCTTAAGATATACCCACCTTTTATTATACCGATTCACTACATGATTCTAAATGTCTGTCCCTTTCACGTCTGTCTATGTACCTTTGTGTTTAAGGTGCAGATTACAATTTTTGACATATTTTGATGAAATTTGGTACACTAATGTGTTTTAACCAAAGGACGAACGAATTGTATGTTGCTTGAACACACTCTTTTGATACCAATTAGTTTGTAATTGTACTAGCGTTCTATTGGCTCCTGATAATTGTCACTTTTAATTTCTCGTTGAGCCGTTTGTATGTAACCTACGGTGAAAAAGCAAAACCAAAGGGAAAAATTATTAAAAAAAAAAAGGGTCAACAGTCTCGACTGCTAGGGCCCATTTTTAATAACTGATGACTAACAAAAAATTTCATTATTAAAAGAGTAACAACAAGCTTTCAAAATTGAGATGCTAAATGGACAAACAGGCAGGCGGAAAATGTAAATTTCCTTCCGAATAGTCGGAATATTTGCTCTCATATGTTGCAACGGAATTTACGATTAAATGTTTCGCCATATAGATCCATAACATAAAATTCGACGTAAGAAAATCAAATAACATTTTCGTCAAGATTTTAAGCGGTCAAGGGATATATCAATAATTTCCCAATTGCTACCAAACTTTCTTTACAACATAGAATACTAGATACTTGAAGTGAATGCAAGCGAAAGATTAACATTCAGTCTTGCTAGCCTAGTCAGAGTTTCAGAGTCAAATTATTGTTTAAAAAAAAAGACATTGTTAATTCTTACTACAATTCACAACAAATTATATCTGCTTCTTGAAAGATCGATTATGATTTCGAAGCTCTGTATACGCATATCTTCATACAAAACAAATAAATTCTTTTAAAAAATATAAACAATATGATGGGTTATAGCGCAATATAAAATACCCTATACCACCCTCCAGATATTTATGAAACAACTTTTCAAAACGGTGCCTTATATGGGAAGTGGTCGAAAAAGTGGTCCGATCCGAATCATTTTCAATAGCCTTCGTCCTTGGGCCAAAACATGTGGGTGTACGAAATTTCACCAATACATTCCAAAAATTTCGATCTGTCGGTGGAGCATTAAAACCAAGACAAGCAAACGGACATACGGAGAGACAAGCTTAAATCGATTCAAAAAGTGATTCTGAATGCAGTGATGTAATAGAAGGTGGATTTACCTCATGTCTTTCAGGGCGTTGTATGCATCCGCGCAAATCTTGTATTACAAATGGTGTAGTGTTTAAAAACAATAAATGTCTTACTACTCAGTTTATCAAGGAATATTTTTCCAATTCTTTGTTAATTATAGTGGGGATTAGGTCTTTATAGGCGTTACAATTAAGATGAACATTTGTAAATTTTATTTTATTCTTTCTTTGATTATTAATGAGAATATAAAAATATTTCTCTTTTCATTTAATCATCTTCAGATTGTTCAGATTTCTATTTCATATATTATTCATCTTTTCTTATATATTGCGATCGAGTTTTTAGATATAAGTGCTTTTCGATGAGATTTTTTGAGCATTAATTAAATATAAAATTCTACTCATGTGTATTTTCATTTATATGGTTCTGTGATTCTAAAGGCAGACAGACGGCTGTAGAAACAAATCATATGAAAATACCGATAGATGAATATTTAATTTCAAATCTTTATGATAAGCCGTAAGGAATTTTCGTATGTTAATTTTTAATATACCTACGCGGCTTAGAGTTGTGCAACTTCGTCATTTGTTTGCCTTTATTTTCCATCAACGCTACTCGTTATATAAAAATTAATGAAGAATGGTTAAGGACTGAAAAGAGAACAAAAAAGACTAAAATAAAAAAATTGTTATTTTCTTATAAATAAAAAAAAAAAAAAAAAAAAAAAAAAAAAAAATTACGTAAGCACATATTAATTGCAAGTCGATTAAATAAGAATATTTTTTGTTAATGTTAACGACTGCTTCTCAAAACTTGTCTATGATTCAGCATTAACTGTTTATAGCAGATGGTATTAACAAAATTTGTTAGAATTAATTTAATTAAAGAAACTTCAGATAATTTGAAATCTTAACTTCAAAAAGCTAACATGCGATTTTTACCCCAACTTCTAATATTGAAATTGTATCGCTTATGGTCTGTTCGACTTTTATTA
This sequence comes from Glossina morsitans morsitans, assembly GCA_001077435.1. Taxonomy (NCBI): domain Eukaryota; kingdom Metazoa; phylum Arthropoda; class Insecta; order Diptera; family Glossinidae; genus Glossina; species Glossina morsitans. Next base: position 6,230 of record CCAG010003575.1, on the reverse strand, counting down.
ATAGAGAGATAGAATAGAGACCTAGGCTATTATACTGATCGATTTGGAATCACTTTCTCTTTTGATTCAGAATCACTTCCGAATCGATCTAAGCGTATCTGTCCGTCTGTCCGTCCACCTTGTTTTCTTTCGAGATATATTGATGACCATTTTCGGCCTTAAGACGCATGCTATTGGAAATACCACCGTTTCGACCATTTCCTTATTTTGAAAAGTCGATATATGGATAACTGTAGGGTGGTGTAGGGTACTTAATGGTAGGCCCATATAGTATTTTTACTTGTTTTGGGTTTGTGCCTTCGACTTAAAGCAACTCGTAGTTTCTTAATTTCGATCTTTAAGTTTTTTTTAACGTCTCAGATGGCAGTATACTTTTTGTGTCGGAGTTCATGGAAATGCTTTTATTTGTTTTTAAATCAAAACATTTTACCTATCATATATAATTTATATAAAATATAATATAAAATATATAATGTATAGTCTATTATACATAATGTACAATGCATATAACGAATAAAAATAAGTATCGCGGCCTCTATATAGGGATGATAAGCGTGAAATAAGAAATTGATTGATATTCATAGAAGTCTGAATCTGTCTCCATTTTATCTCGCCAAGTCAAGTTCGAAAGTCTTCAATACCCACCAATGAACCCGCTCACAATCACCACAAACTAGTGCTATCTTCCTAAGTAGAAATCGGACCAGGGATATCCCGTCAATTATACAAAAACCATGCATAAATACGACGTAATGTATATCTGTAGAGTTTATTAAGTAATCGCATGAAATAATAAAAACTAAAAGTTTAGCTTCTATACGTTATCGATATGATCTGTGTAATGAAGAGGATAGATTGAATAATAGGAGATAACATTATGGGATAGATATCAAAAAAGATTTATAAATGGGGTTAAGTAGACAAAATGAACTGAAATACTATACTACTATACTACTTTACTACATATATACAGTATACGATGGACGATCAATACATCATATATTCGTAGATGTTCGCTCTGTCCTTGCTATCAAATGCCATATAGAAGCAATTGCTAGCTGAGAAAAAAAAAGATTCGCAACAAAGCACATGCTGTATGTATGCTGCATGTACAGCACCCTGAGATACAAAATATGGTTAAATTTTTCGTACCGCAACTGCATGATTGTACTGTTTATATCACACAACCATCCTTCTTCGCATGCTTTCCGCATTACAACAGTCAGTTCATTTAGGAACGCTTAATATTAAACTTATAAGTTTATCAATATTTTAACGGCGTATATACATACCTATTGTTATGAATTATCAGTATCTGTTGGAATGCAAAATTATTGTTGGCAAATTTTTTTAATTCATATAAAAACATTTTTTCATGCTTTAATTCATCAATGAATTTTTTGCTTTGGCTTTATTAACTTCTTTTTTTGCACCTTATACCACTAATGGTGGAGGGATATATTAAGTTTGTGCGGATTTATGCAACATCCAGAAGGGCTTGAGATATACCGGCCAAATATCACATTATACTTATCGATTCAGAAAATAGTTCTAAACTTGTCTGTCCATCTGTCCGTCTTTCTGTCTGTGTTTTACAGATCGAAATTTTCGGAATATTTTGATGAAATTTCACACACCGACATGTTTTAGCCTAAGAGCGAAGCCTGTTGCAAATGATTTGGATCGGACAATGTTTTCGAACGCTTCCCATCTAAAACCTTACTTTGAATAGTCGTTATATGAATAGCTGTAGGGTGATGTAAGCTATTTAATGGCGGACTGTGGCCCACTATAGTGTTTTTACTTGTTTTCCGTTTATTTTTGTATTTCATTTCGTGTGGTGAAAAAATGATTTATAATTAATGGCCTGCATATGGTATTATACTTCATTTATTATTAATTATTATTTCCGGAAAGCAGTTGCGACGTATGGTATTTTTCTGCTTAGTACGTCTTCTTCGTTGATTGAATTTAGTAATGAATGAAAAATTCTTACGTCACATAATGCATAAAACTTTCGCATGAACGATAAAGAAAACAGAAAAGTATTAAACAAAATATATTTCAGTTTTTCATTTAATAATAATTAACTTTTAAGCAATATACAAAATTAATTAAGAAAATATATATAGTAATGAGTGCTATAAAATAATTAATTATTTTTCGTTTTCTTTTTTTAAAGGAAACATTGAAAGAAATTTAAAAAAATGCAAAAAAAAAAAAATTAATTTTAATCATCAATTCCTTTGGATTAGCAAGCAGCACGCAAAACTATTCATTTTTAACGTGAATGCTCTTCGTTTTATATCATTCGAGAGCATGCATGCTCTATAACTTTTACATGTGCACGTATGTGGGCAGATAAGCAGTTTCTTTTCTTTTTCTTCTTTTTTGGTTGAATAAAAAGTTATAAGCGTGCATTAGTTGAATAAAGTTTCTTTTTCTTTTCTTTTCCTTTTTTTTTTTTTTTTTTTAATGACGGATTAAAGGTTATTAAAAAGACGATTTTTGCATTTTAAAATCATTTCCATTTTAATATATTACAGATTTGGTTTGATCGGAATCTTTTGCAAAACTCATCGCTTAGAAAAAGTTTTTTTTTTTACTTTTTGAGAAATATTTTTTGACAACTGGACTACTGCACGCGTAACATGAAGTTTATCTCAGACAGGCTGGATGGAATAAAAGTTATTTCGTTTGGTAGGGGAAACAAAGTTTGAATTTTAAAGAGACGATACATACGATATTGGGGGATGGGTACTTGTATGCTTACGCTACACTATCGAGTGGGTCATTGCATGAATTTTGATTTACTCAATGCTGTTACAAATAGTTAGTCACTGACTTTCAGATCCAAGACACATTACCTCCCGATGAGGACGAGATTTATGTTCTTGTTTTACGTCTTTTCGACAGGCTCAGTGGTTGTATTTACAGTATTTAACGGGATTAATCTTTTAAAGGCGAGAAGCTCGCGTATCAAATCGGCATACATTGATTCAATTTTTAGTGCAGCAAATCGTACTTCGCTTACGATCTAACTGTGGTTAGTGCTCGATCGGTAAATACATAACATCTACGGATCAGACACACACCTCTCAGACAACAGATACTCCCTATCTCTTTCTCTCTATCTCTCAAGGGATGTCCCTGAGGAATTGCTTACATTCAAATAAATTGCTCATTGTGTCTCTTAGCAGATTGGACGAAAACGTGCCACTAAGATCCGCTGGATAGCTTGCAACTATCATGCAAAAGTATTTTCACGCTCGTGAAAAGTGATATCAGAACTTTCCTACTGTTCAGGTTACGCTTGCATACTACCAGGCAAACGGCCCTATATTAATAAAAGTGCCGCTTATCGAGCTTGATTTTCAATCAGTAGTTTCTGAAAAACTTTTTAAAAACCAATGAAGAATGGCCCTGCCTTGAAGTATCGAGCAGTTAATGTTTTGAAAGGTTTGCTACCTTTCGGGTACAAATTGTTTGTTTGAAAGATCAATACATACAATGGAACAAATTTTTTTGTAGGTGTCTGCACATATATTAAGATTCTTAAAATATTGTTTTGCGGACAGCACAGATGTGCACGCAGGGAAAACAATTTAATTGTAGCAAATTTTCGAAATATTATTTGATATCTAGTGAAAGAAATGAAAGTAGAATTTTTCGAATTATTTTAGGAAATAGTCGTTAGAAACTCGGCTCCACCACAGAATGCTGTCATAAAACTGGAGCTGTAATCTGAAGCTAATCGCCTGAGATTTGAAAGTGCTACAAGTACGATCTGCCCGAAAGAAACTGTCGTTTCGAGAAAAATGCGATTAAAGTTTTAACCCTTAGTTGTTTTAATCGAAAAATCAACCCTTTGGTTCATCTAAAACTTTTTATGCCGCCCTTGACTGAGAGATATCATTTACGATTCTAGAAAAAAAGACATAAAAGGAAATATTGACAATTCGTACCCTCCTTTAAGGAGGTCGGTTAACACCATACTATATTTAACTTTTTAACACGCCCTTTCCTATGACCTAAAAAAATGTGGCAATAATACAAGCTGGCTATGTACTTGCCAATGATAAAATTGCACCCGACTCGTTTTTTATACGGCCTTTTTACCCGTTTACGCTTTGCCCATAACGACAAATGAATTTTTTTACGTTTGTTCCAGCACGAATCTCTTCTTAACTTTGTTAGTGAATTGATCTCCTAAGGCTTCAACTTGAAGACAGCATTTCGTTATTTAGTATTTATTTTGCCTTAGAACGTTCTGTTTGTAGGGTGCAATAAATAATTTCCTTAGTAAGTAGTCCTTAGTAAATGTGCAGGGTTGTTATTAAATAGCAATGAATTGATTTTCATTCCGAGTTTCAATTTAAATTTCCATATGTTGTTGCACTTAAGCACTGAATTTTTGTTGTACATTAATTTTAATTATTTTTTTAATAATAAAACATGGTTTTTGATATTACTTTTTTTGCACGGTTTTTTAGTAAAATAATTGGAGCTTTTTTCACTTTACATGATTTTCTAAAGTTATGTAACATGTCTCCAAAATAACCTATGTCGAAAGTATTTGTGTTCGCGATTTTTTTCTCACGATCTTTTAAGGAACACATCTACCGTGTAAAAAAAAAGAATTGGGTCTATTATGCACTAAACTGTTTTAAAAACTCCCTATGTCCGAATAACTATGCTATTGATTGATTGATGAATCATCAATGGACTGCCTTTGTCGTAAATTCAATAATAATAATAATTTGCAAAAGACTTTGACGTAATTAGAAGGAATACAAATTGAGCTTTCAGTAGTAGTCGGTTTACAATTAAAAAGCTGCACCCGTGAAATAGTCAACTTTTTAGGTTTGGCTTACTTAACAATAACGTAATGATTTTTTACGTTGAATTTAAAAATAAAAATGTTTAAAAAACTAAATTAATTAACTAATTAAATTTTAAATGCTTTTCGTTTGAAATGTAAGTCCTGTCGATTTAAAAGTGATTCATTTATATTTTTTTGCTAAAATTTCCACTTGTTGCCCTTACTTTACTCATCAAAAACAAAACGAAAATAAAAAAACAACACTAATAACGACAGCAATAAAATAAGTAGTGAACACACGGTAAGCAATGTGTTCGTTCGCTTTACTTAATTGCATTAAATTGTTTATAACTATTTACCGAAAATAAAAGTTTAACGAAAAAAATAAAAACAAATTTTTTCTTCTTAACCTAACCAAGTACAAGTGGCTTTGTATGTGTCCATCGCTTATACTACGTAAAAGGTAGTATAACAGTGGAGAACATAACTAAGTAAGTGCTAACTTATATAGTTTCCGCTTTAAACAATAAAAAGATTAAAATTAAAAGCCTACGTAATTTTCGCAGAAATTTCGCTTAATGTTTAGTTTTTTTTTTTTAATGATTTGATTTTTAACCTTAGCTAAGAAAATTCATTTGAAATTAAAAGAAATTTTTTTATCCCGTCATCAAAAGTTTTTTTGGTTTGTTCTGTAAAACTAATAATTTTTACTCTCTACTGTATGCAAAGCATTTTAAAGATGAAACTAATTAGATAAAAGTACATCACCAGCAAACGTTCAACAAATGGTTGCGCGTGTTTAGTATAAACGACAAAATACGGAATACGTTTAGCTCGCTTGAGTGAACTAATAAAACTTAGTGAAGACGAAAGACGTTAAATAATAAGAATGTTTTATTGTTATGGTTAAACAGAAATACAACAACAATTTTGCGAACTCCATCAATTTGATTATGAGTCGAAGTAGTCGATTGTGGAAGCGAAAGACCATATAAATTGTTCATCAATATCAATCTGATGAAAAGTTTAGATCAACATGTAAAACGGTTTTATAATAAATCATTCGCATGAGCAGCCGGGCAAGTAAATAATTTTCGCAGATTCAAATATCAGTGCGCTAGAGTTTGCATTGATCATAGTTGTAGTGAGTGTTCAGTCGGTAAAGGCCTAACACTTGTCATCTGGGCACATATCCAATAGGTTGCGACCATCATATTTCTTTCTTTCTCTTTCCCAATCCTCTTAGCCTGTCACTGCGTTACGCGAAGTAGGGAACACTACCCTGAGTGATTGGCCATATTGAAAAAAAGAAAATAAACCATTGAAAAGCATATTTCAATACCACCACATAGTCCGGCTTATAAGAATCGCGACTGCCAAACCGCTGTTCGCGGGTTTGAATATCAAT
>CCAG010003572.1:0-62968 GCA_001077435.1 Glossina morsitans morsitans | reverse complement strand
TCATCTGTCTCCTTTTCTTACATTCAACCTATAGGCCGCAATCCTTAGGATATTTTGATGAAATTATTATACACTACACCATTTGTGCTACAAAGTATGTTAAATTTGTGACATCCAGAAGAACTTGAGTTAGACCCATCTTTTATTATGTTTATCTACACTTGTGTGTCCGTCTGTCTATCCGTCGGTGTTGTTTTCTTATATTCCACTTACCGCAATCATCAGGATATTTTGATGAAATTATTATACGCTATATCACTTGTGCTACAAAATACGTTATATTTGTGACACCCAGAAGGTCTTGAGATAGCCCCATCTTTTATTATATTTATCTAAGCTTGTCCGTCCGTCCGTCCATCTAATGTCTATCTCCGCATTCTTGTACTCAAATTTGGTACACTGACGTGCTTTGCCCGAAGGGAGAAAATTATTGAAAACGAACAAATCACATCAAATCACTTATTCGATACCTTCGCATATAACGCTTTATTTTGCAAAGAATGACTTTGAAGGGCTGGACAATGGCCCGCTTGTGTTTTTACTTGTTTTGTAAATGTTAATGGAAAAGTTTATTTGTATTGCGTATCCAGGATATCATAAAAAGGGAAAAATTACGATGCGATTGTAAAAAAATTGAAACAATAATGTGAACTTATATACCCGAAGGCTTTGAGAACTCAATTAAAATAAATGAGCTTCGTGATGCTATTCAATATGTAATCAAACGGTTTTTATGGCATTTTCTATTGTATTCAAAACGATTCGCATTTTATGTAAAGTTAAGCAAATTCAACATTATACGGTTAAATTTCATTCACTGATCACGATTTTTATCGTTTCACTTTTATTAAATTCTACAAACGTGCTATCGTTTACGGACAGAGGTATGATATCCTTTTATTTATTTATTTATTAAATTCTCTGTGTGTACTCAGGCTACATTGATTGTTATAAAGCGGAACTAAAGTGTCGCTTCACGTCACGTTATTTACCACAAATGTTGAGTTTTGTTGCGTACGCCGTTCTCGTGTACGAATAAACTTCAAGCGACATTGAGTTGAAAAACTCCAACCAAACCGCAAACTTATGTAGCGCCATATATAACGTTCATTTTGTTGCTGATGCAGACAAATGTCTGACTTCATATATATATATTTTGTCAAAAATGAACATCCTATGCATCGTATCTTATCGTATCGGGTGGGTACAAGCAGTGCCGCAAATGCAAAACTTAAATGTACAGAACTTAAAGCATTCATTCATATTATCAGGCAAAAGACGGATGTGCAGTAAGTCTTTCAAAACGTACTTTTCTCATGCATTTTATATTTTCAAAGGCATTGTTTTGCGCTGCCATGAACTCTACCTTAGTCTCTTATACAAGCACATCCAAGTTAATAATAAAAAAAAAAATATTCTTTAAATATTTAAAATTTTTTAAGGTTTTTTTTTTTTTTGTTTTGTACAACATAGCGGAAGTCAGTACGGACGTCAATTTATTACATAAATCTGTTTGCCTTTTTTGAATTCATCTTCAACTTTTAAAGAATATAAACCGATTCACCACACATTCGTGTACTTTATTATTTGCATATGAAGCGTCAGCCGGTCCGGCAACGGCAACGTATACGTGATTGAGTTAAAAACTGATAAATTCGTAAAAATTGAACGGAAATTAATGAGCGGAAGCTGCAATAACGCAGCGGGACATTGGATGCGGTAGTTTACTGTTTCTGTGTTCACAACTTTAAGGTATTATGTCCTTTTTCACGTATTGCTTTTGCGTATCAATCAATAAATTTAAAAATTATGGGCAAAGTGCTGCCACTCATTGCTTGCGTACACCAAAGCAGATTTTAAACGTTAAAATAATGGAAAGAATTTTCTCGTAAGCTGCCTTTACATATAAGTGCCTATCGTCAATGCAAAAAAACGTGAAAAGGAAAATATTTTCAAAACTTCAGATATTTATTTAGTCAATGGAAGTTACGTCCGAGCTCTACAATTACCACATATGGGATTCGGAATCGATTTGATTTGGAGCTAAAAGAACATTTAAGCAATCTTTTGAGGTTATAACGAATCTCTGCAGTCGTCGCAAATCGGCCGAAATCGATTGAAGGCATGACTTGAGTAGAACGAAGACCATTTTAAAGTGAAGGTTTCATAAGCAAACTTTCTAACTTTTGGGACTGTACCTGATCTCTGTAATCTGTAGAAGCGAGGTGCGTCTTAAAGAGTAGAACCTTTGCATATAAAATTTCGAACCTAGATTCGAAATTTTGCAGAAGAAAAAAAAAAACAAGAACGTTTTTTCTTGCTAAGCTTTGGCACTTATTAACTTAAGCTTGTTCGTCTGTCTATCCGTCAGTCAATGGTTATTGGAAAACTAAAATACAAGGCGGCCCGTTTGCTTTTAAAATACAGTCGACGATAAGAAGCCGTAAATCGAAGATTAAGGACAGCTGGACTCACTCTTCGTACTCTTGGCGGAATCGTCTTATATAACCGGCTAACTGATAATTTCAATTTTCAAGGAAATAGAAATTTACATAGAAATTTACTGCAAAGAAAAGAAGCAGAAAACAATATTTTTTCTTAAACATCTTATCCATACTTGTAGAAATTTCCTATCTTTTGTACTTAAGAGTAAAATCTCTTTAAAACTTGCAATTAAAACGTGGGCTTAATGAAAAAATTTTTATATGAAAAACTTTTTTAATAAAAAATTTATTTATTTATTTCCAGTCTTTTGTTTCATTTTTTCTTTCATTTTTCCCGTACTCTGTTCATACTCTTTCTCTGCGAGTGTATTGAAATATAAAAAAAAAAAAAAAATTAATTAAAAACTTTAACAACACAATCTCTCCTTAATCTCTTTTACCCTTTGTAGTCTTATATGATATTTATTTTTTTTTTTTTTGGTCTAATACTTGCCTCTAACCTACTAATCTTATTGTTATTTTCATTTGTTTTTGTTCGCTATCTTTTCAGTGATACTTCAATATCAACACGGGTTGACATGCTGACGCCGGCCATTGAAGTCTATAAGCCACCACTCTGACATAAAGATGACACGGTGGAGAGCAATTTAGGTAATCCATCGACAAGTAGCGATTTTTAGCAAAAGCTAATAACAACAACTGCTGAGCTTAATACAACAACTACGACTACTAGTAATACGGATAATCTATTTGTTCTTCCATCATAGTGTCAATCAATTTTAAAAGGAGAAAAATATATGTAACAATCATGAAAAGACATGAAAGTAAAAAGAAAACACAAAAAATCCAAAAAATACCAATTAACTCCTTGAAAAAAAAAAAACTAGAAGAAAAAGAAAAGAGAAAAAAGCCCTCCTCGTCCACTTTAAACTTAACAATGTAATATATTAAGGGAAAATGAAGAAAAAAAAGCCGAAGAAGAAGAAGAAGAAGAAAGTGAGAAATGCAAAACAAAATCCAAACATTAACAGACACCCACACCTACACCTACACTCATACCCATCCACCCACCCACACACACACACACACAAACATGTATACACTAGTTTAGAGATAAGTTCACAACATATGCAAGAAGTCCATGTAAGCGAGAATTATATATATAAAAATATATTTAAGTATATTAAGGAGTATTACTTACATAGAGAAGCAAAGACCGAAATAAATTCATTTATAATAATAATAAAAATAAAAAAATAAATTAAAATAAAAAATAAAAAAAAAGAAGAAAGAAGAAGAAAAAAACAAAAAACAGACTCCAAAGTATAAACAAATCCTTTAAAACGAAGGGCATGTGTAGACAATTGTTATATTTGTGTGATTGTGTGATTGTTTAAGGGTATATACCAGCAAAACTGATGTTGATTAAATTCACTCAGAGATAGTGCATACATAGATACCTACTACATACAGTTAAACATACAAATATATATACAAACATATATACATACATACATACATACATACATACATACATTCATACAGACACACAATTGATGATGAAATGAAAAACTAGAAATTTATATGTATTTGTGTAAACTAGACGACTATTAAATTGTGTAACTATAAAAAAAGCAAAAAAAAAAAACAACAACAACAAGCAACTAAACAGGAAATGATATAAAAATATATGTAAAAATAAAACCAAAAAAAAAAATGAAGAAAAGAAAAACAGCAACAACAACAACAACAAGTTAAAGCAAAGGCAACTGCCCACAAAGAATTATTATTTAAATAAATAAATTTAATTAAGTTACATATTTAAGCTTGTGTATAGAATCAATCAGTAATTTTATTAAGAAAATAAGATGTAATCAGAGAAACTAAAACATATATATACATATGTTATATATATATATATAGGTATATATATACATACATATATACATTTATTATATATATATATATATATATATATATATATATATAGGTATATACATGCATATATATTAATTTATATATATACATATACACATGTATATATATACATATATATACATATATACAAATATTTCGAGAAGAACACATTCGTCTCAGGATGAATTTGAAATATCCACCACTTGGCATTAAAATATTTATCAAATCAAGTCAATCACTTGAATAACATTACCAAAAACATATTTTGTTTATTTGTACTCATTTTCATTCAAGCCGCTTAGCTGTCAACCGATCTAATTGATTTTCAATATTATTCCTATAGTCAACATTTGTTGCTTTCATTTTAATTCAATTCGTTTATCTTCTTGGTTAAGTCTCGGGACTTTTTAAAAAAATTCTTTTTTGTTTCGTTGTTTGCCCCGTCATTTTTAATTCTCAATATGAACAGACACTAGTTGATCGACTCCCTTTTTCGCTCCGTCAATTTGATGGTGTTTTTCCTATTTTCTTGGCTAGTTCATCTGTGAACTTGTTCAAAGGTAAGCTTCGTTAACGATTTGTTTCGCTTCATTCATGTGAAACGATCACACTTTGTATTTCGTGGGGAGACACCTAATCTAACCTAATTCGCGTCTTTTTTTAATCATGCATTTTGCGATCTTGTCGATGCCTTTTGTCGGTCTCATCGGATTAATGTGTCTCACTCATTTTCTATAGCGAACAAGTTCAAAGTTTCGTGACTTTATTAACTGTCTCTTTCTTCTCGCCAATTTCAGCGAGTTTCGCCAACTTTCAATTCAAAATCACCCCAAAAGAATGCGACATTTACAATTTCTTTTTCACCTTTCTCTGAGTAAGGAGTCACAGTCGTTTTCATTGGGAAAGGAAGGCAACTAAATTTCATGACTTCATTAACGGTTTCTTTCTTCTCGTCATTTTCAGCGAGTTTCGTCAAATTTTAATGCAGAACGCGCATGAAACGATGCAACTTTTTCGATTCGTTTTTTACCTTTGACCGAGTAAAGGCTCGCAGTCGTTTTCACTGAGAAAGGATCTCAACTAAATTTCATTATTTCATGACTTTTTTACCCGGTTCTCATCGACGTTTAATACAGGGCAAACATGGAAAGATGAGACTTGGCCTTACTCGTCAATCCCTTTTTAATAGAGGAGGACCTAAACTAAATTCTAAGACCTTCCTAGCTGCTCCTTTCTTCTAGCAATTTTCAATATTAAAATAATATGGAAACCTTGGCTTTATTTGACTTTTTGTCTCGTGTAGATTTGATTCGATGTCCACGGTTATCAATTTTATATACAAATACATCAAGATGTAACTTTCTATCTCAAGCTAAGCAACAGCAAGCGATAGAACAGCAAATGGAAGGACGATCAAACTAAAAGAAAAAAGCTCAAGATCCAGGGATCTTACAATACTTGTTAAGATGAACCAATCTTTAGCTATTGTAAGTTTATTTCTGCTGACATTATAAACATTATCAGTTCGATCTGTACACATCAATCAGTTATGCGACCATTTGGAGCATTCCATTAGCAGAAAGTAGACAGCTAAGCGGTTATATGTATGGATATGACAGACGGACGTTATGTGATCTTTGACATGATGGATGATCTAGATATGACAAACGAAGGGACAGTTGCAATATAACTTCATCCGTGGGTGGTGGGTACAACCAACAATAACAACAACAAAAACAATAACATAAGTAACAAAAAACAATAGAAAAATCAATGAAACTGATTAACAAACGTACATCAGATATTAATTTAAAAAAAAGAAGAAGAAAAAAAAACAGCCGCAACATTACAAGCAACATATTAACAGCCAACCAGAACTTACAGTCAAACACATACACACGCCAATAACAAGTATTTAGGTTAAATACTACAAATTAAAAAATGAACGAAATGAAAATGAAAGTAAAAAAAAAAAAATGATCCAACTGATGAATAATTCCTAAGATTGATTAAATTTAATTTTAATTAAAAAACGAAAATTAAAAGAATAAAACGAATGATGTAGAAAAGTAACTTTTCAGGTAGTTTTACACACACGAATAAAAAGAAAAACAAGCGAATAGACAAAGAAAACAAAAAAATAGTATGTATGCAGTTCATAGCAAGAAAGAAAAAATCATTCTTCCTTATGAGTTTATTCCACTCTGAAATCATATCTTCTTCTTCCTTTAAATGATTCGAGAAAACCACTTTTCCAATCCAACAAATCAAAATTGACCTTAAAATTGTCTTAAAAAAATGCAAGGAGGCAACCAACAGATATCTGTATGTGTGCCTACAACCATTGGCAATCAATTTAGTTGATTGAGGACCCCTCAGGGAGAGAGACAATCCCCATTGAAGAGGGCCTCGCTACCTTGAAGACCCGCAATAGAAAATGGGTGTGGCCCAAATTCTCGTTTAGTAGTATACGTCGAGGCCTATCTAAGCGCCTCTTAGATAGCTCCCCGCAAAACTTTGGGACAACCGCAGCCACCACGAATACTCCCCGAAGGGCCGTACCCAGCAGTCAGGCAAGAAGGCATTCGTCCGGCATTCCGATAGGTGGTGTGCATCTTCCTGCCGGACCAATGGAGGCGACCAACAGGAAGGTCACGTTCGCCCTTAGATGAATTTCGTGTTTATTTTCAACTAATGCATAGAAGCACACGTATTATTTTGTTAGTGAAAGCCATTTTCTTCATTTCACTTCACTTTTGCAATAAACTCTCAGCTGGTTTTCACAAATATTTATATAAAGTTTTACATCGACATTTGCTCAAAGTTGTGAAGTATAATTTTCTTATATATCGTTGGCCTATACATGGTTAAATTGTTAGGGCGAACTATCACAGTTTCAGTGTTGAAGTTAGCGTTTACATGGATAAGCTGGATACTAACATAAAAGGATACTGACGCGCGAAGGCTTCAACGTACGGGCATATAAGGGAAACGATGGACATACGGGCGGAATACATGTTCGGATGGGTAAACGTAATGATGAAGTGGACATACGGACGGAGTAGACGTGCGGCCAAAGTTGCCACACAGATGAACGTACGGATGGATAACTATAAGGACGAAGAAGATGTCCGGAAGGAGTAGACGTCCGTATGGACAAATAAATATAAGGACGAAGTAAACGTAAGCAGGCATACAAATATAAGAACGGAGTAGAGGTGCGGAGAGACAAGCGTATGGAGAGACGCGTATACGGATAAGTGTAGGTATGGACAGTTGAACCCCCAGACACGGAGGAGCATCTAAACAGAAATTTTCGAAGAGCGGATAGATTCCACAACGAGCGTACGATCGCACGAATGTATGAATGGGTAACTGCTGATGACGAACGAACAAGTGAACAGATGGGTAATAAGCCAGATGAGTAGGCAAATAGACGAATGAATAGGTAGATAGAAGATAGACGGGCAAACGAACACGATTTAACAAATGGTGACGAGGAAGTTTTTTAAGACGTCTTTTTAGATTTTCCATATGAAACCAAAGAATCGTTATTGTTCGTCGCTAGATATGATGAAAAAGATATTAAAAATACTCAACAGAACATACGTATTGATATTGAATAAGTAATTTAGCGATTGTTGAGGTTAGGTTCGATATTTGCAGAGATGCACAAATCATGAAGAAAAATTAAAACTGCAACTATTAAATTCATGCTTATGGTAGATTAAAAGCTTCATTTGAGCTGAAACTTCGTAATGGATTTCTGTGAAACCAAAACGACAAATATTTTCTATCGATAGATCCACATAGCTTGGACTTAACGGGATATTTCAAAAAAAGAAAAAAAGAAACTGAAAATTTGAATTTATGTTAGGCTGCGTGAAAGAAGGTATCGGAAGAAAGTACGTGTAAGTCCGTACAAAATGAATTCTGCAGACAGGCTTAGATCGATTTAGAAAGTGATTCTGAATCAAATGATACAACAAAAGGTGGGTCCTTCTGGGTGTCGCATATCTACGCACAAATTTTGTACCACAAGTGATTTAGGATAAAATGAATTTTTTGCAATTTCAAAACCAATGCAACCTCTTAAGGAGCACATAGTAATAGTTGTCTTGTTTAGATTCAACGCTAAACGTGACTTTGGGCTAATGATGTTCACTTCCGCTACTTTCACAAAAAGTTTATGAATCGAATAATTTATGATTTTTGCAGTCTTTTCGATCTTTGTTCCTTAAAAAGGCCTTGCTGTTTTTTGTTGCTATGACAATATACAGAGGATTAGGCGACTGGGCAAGAATGGTGACTACGAAGTCCGTAATCGAGGAATCAAATCTCAAATGCGGCAGAATTTAGGTTGCTCGTAGCACTACTGAATGTTTCATCGATTCCGCACACGCGTACCACTAGAGTACGAACATCGCTTCCTCATCTCTTTCGCTTTTCTGTTACTGTCATTATGTTACACGAAAAGAGGCATCTCGGCCCTGACTGATTGTTTGGTCGCATTCAAGAAAAAAAAAACCAAAACAGAATTTCTTGTCAAGTAAGAAACGAATTTTTGATAAAAATCTTAGCATTTAGGAAAATGGAAGGCAAGCATGAAAGCACAAATTTTACATAGGAATTTTTTCCCGTTCAAGCATTTATGCAAAACTTTTACTACGTAACTATTCGTTATTCTTTGGTGGTTTTTCGACAAAACTTCAAATATAAAAATTCTGATGCTTGAAATTGTTTGAAGAAATGTGTGAAATCGAAGATGAAAAATTTTTCAAACACAAAAAAAAAAAAATAAGGAAAAATTCCGATGATTTTTTTTTTTTTATTGATGAACTGTAAATAAATGTATATGTATCTGTGTATATTCAATTAGGTTAATCGTGAAAATTCATATAAGAGAAAAAAAAAAAAAGAAGAAGCAAAAATGGAAAGAAAAGAAAAATAAATAAACAAATGGAAAACTAAGAGCAAAACAAAAGAAGAAGAAAAACAAAACACATTTGTACCAACAAACATTTAATTTTTAAGAGTTCATAGAAAACTTCAAAATAACATAACCTAGAATATAGAAAAGAAAGAGATTTATTTTCATTTAGATGAAAGTGTTTAGATTAAAATATATTAACAGCAACAAACATATATATATATAAAAAAAAATAAATAAATAAATAAAACAAAATTTATCTAATCTTAGTATATAACACAAATATAGAAATAAAAACAACAAAAAGAAAAAAAACCAACAACAACAATAACAACAATAAAGCGAAAATTTATTATAAAAAAAAAAAAAATAAGTAAACTAAAAATATATTGAAAAAGTAAAATATGTTTATTATTGAATGAAAGAAACTTTTTGTACTGCTGAAAATTAAATTTAGATAAAACCAACAAGAAATGAAAACAATAACAAAAGATGTTAACTTTAAATTTAAAGTTCAGTTATGTAGGTAAAAAAAAAAAACAAAAAAAAAACAACAACAAAATAAAAAACAAATCGACTCTTGTTCAACATGTAACGGATAGAATAATAAAAGCAGAACATACCCTAGCAAGGCCTTTGCGCTAAACATTTCATTATAATATCCAGGGCGTGCTATCAACGGATGTTATCAGGCAAAGTTTATTTAAATTTTTACGCAATCAGTACATAGGTTATAAATTCCACTGTAAATCGCTTCAATCTTTTCAATTTATTGTATTTATATTTATTTATTTTTCTTCTTCTTCTTTTTCTTTTTTATTTTCTATCTCTCTTTTAATTAGTTTTAGGCAATAGAATATTAGAAATTGTAAAAAATAAAGCGCTTTTTAAATGAAATATCAGGGATTTCCATTTACCTAAATTTGAAGCAAAAAAAAAAAAAGAACTCAGTTGCTAAGCACTTAACGGAATCATCTTGAGTTCCGCTCTCATATTTACTTGAGGGAGTGCTTCGCAATACCATTGAGCTCCGGCTTCATCTTGAAGTCGTACTTCGTAACGTCCTTGAGTATCGTCTTTATATTTACGAGTTACCGCTTCGTAACAATCTTGAATTCCCGTTTGATGGTCACATGAGCTACGCAACATCTTTGAGTTCCGACTTCATATTTACTTGAAGTCGTAGGTCTTAGCGTCCTTCTTTACTGGCTGCATATTTACTGGAAGTCGTACTTCTTAACGTCCTTGCATTCCCGTTTGATGGCCACATGAGCTTCGTAACATCCTTCAGTTCCGACTTCTATTTACTTGAAGTCGTACTTCGTAACGTCCTTGAGTAACGTTATTGAGCACCGACTTTATGTTTACATGTGTTTCTGTTTCGTAACACCCTTAAATTCCCGTTTGATGTTCACATGAGTTCGTGCTTCGCAACATCTTTGAGTTCCGACTTCATATTTACTTGAAGTCGTAGTTCCTACCGTCCTTTAATGTCGGTTTCTTATTTACATGAAGTCATACTTCGTAACGTTCTTGCGTACTGACTTTATGTTTACATGAGTTCCTCTTTCGTAACAACCTTAAATTGCCCTTTGATGGTCACATGAGCTTCGTAACATGCTTGACTACCGAGTTTATATTTACTTAAAATCGCACTTTGTAACGTCCTCGAGTACCGACTTTATATTTACTTGAAGTCGCACTTCGTAACTTAGTACTTGCGTACTGACTTTTGATGGCTTCGTAACACCCTTGCACTCCCGTTTGATGGCCACATGAGCTACGTAAAGTCCTTGAGTACAGATTTCATGTTTGCTTGAGATCGCGCTTCGTAATATGCTTTTATACCGAGCTCATATTTATATGAGTTCGTGTTCCGTAACACTCTAGATTTCGAGTTTGATATTGACTTGAGGTCGTGCTTCGCAAGATCCTTGTGTACCGACTTCATGTTTACTTGAAATCGTTCTTCTTAGCACCCTTCAGTTCCGGCTTCATATGTATTTGAAGTTGTACTTCGTAACGACGTTGAGTGTCGACAGGATCTCGCGATTCGTAATACCCTTGAGCCCCGGTTTGATATATAATTGAGCTCCGGCTTTATATGTACATGAGTTCGTACTTCGCGGCAACCTTGAGTTTCGGCTCTGCATTTACATGTGATCGTGCTTCGTTACATTTTTGAATACCAACTTCATATTTACTTGAGATCGTCGTTTGTAATATCCTCGAGTTCCGGCTTGGTAATTACATGATGTCAATCACTTTGAATACTTTGTTCATCCCGCTCTTCGCTTAAGCTCTTAATTCACATTTTCTTTTGGTTTTTCTAGGGTGTGTAAAGTTTAAATCAATTATTGCTACACGGGAGGAGTGATCGGCTCCGCCATGCTACAAATATATGCTGAGCGCATCCATAGCGTTAATTTCAGGTCCAATAAGCTCGGTGTTAAATGTTTCGCTCTGGTCAATGAAGCTCGAAAAACTACCATCGACAGCCCAGAACCTGCACCAAACTGTTACTCATTGTGACTAGGAAGAGACCGTTGAAATATCTTGAACTTAGCCTTTGTAGCAAAGTGATCGTAATTCAAACAAAAGATAAAATTTCTCGGTGTTTTCTTAATTGTCGACTAAAGTCCTGATAAGAGTTACTTTCATTGATTTTTTAGGTTCACATGTGGAGATTTTTGCAAAGTCGTACTAACAACTACAGTGGACGATCAGACCGACATAATTTAATGAAATGCCCACTCCACAATTGGTTGCTTGTTGCTTCGATTGATTGTTGCAAATATTAGGAAATTCCTTATAATTGGTACGACAAGCAACATTCATCGGCTTCACATCAATTATTGGATATCCTGAGTAGATATACAAACATTATAAAAGTGTTTGTTAATAGTGAATCGGCTAATAAAAAAGATCAGAAATTATTTGAAGACTCCACCACAAGCTTATCATACTGCCATAGATTAGAGATTGTTTGCTGAAAATATAATACTGAGCCAAAGCCGCACATGTTTTCTGATCTGCCAGGTTTCTAACACATTTTGCTTCAGTCAAACTGCCATTAACTCACGGACATGGTTACTTTAACTTAGAATCTCATGATGGATGCAAGTATGTATAGTTTATGAGATCTCTGATACCAATATCACGTTAAAAAGAAACTTCGATGCTCACTCCCTACGGCATCTTTGAAGATTTGCGTATTTGTAGATTTGCGTCATTAGATGTGTTTTCATACCTTGGCACTAACACGGATATCACATTTCAAAGGTTTATTACTAGCCGAAGACGGCCTTTTTTAAAAGCCTTTGAAATTTCTTTAGTTTCCCCTTCCCCGTTATTAGTCTCTTATCAGAATATGATCGTTGTTACAATTCAGTCTTTGAGTATGAAAATATTTCTTATCGGTCTTAGTCAATTATAGTCAAGAATATCTACATAAGAATTAGGAAACTTCGAAAAGGTGTATTCACAATTTTTAAATGCACGCCATAAAGGAAGAGAAAAGGGGAAGACAAACATTTATGAAATGAAGGAAAGGCGCTCTGTCCTTTATACTGGGAATGGAAATGTTCGCGCGGACTAAGGTTTTGCTTTATCAAAATGCTGTCGATACAAACGCCACACCCCATCAAGGCTACTATTAATTTCCATTAACATATGGCAGACACGCTGTGCTATTGGCGTAAAATGCTAAGTGAGCCACGGCGTCTTATGTTACCCTATAACATCAGTGTCAGTATATCAAATTTAATCCAAATATCTGAGAAATTGCGGCCTGCAGATTAAACAGAACATGTCTGACAGACGGGCAGACCTAAATCGATTCAGAAAGCGATTCCAAATAGATCGTTATAATAAAAGATGAGTCTGTATCAAACTTTTTTCGGTGTAGCATAAATCCGCACAAACTTAATGCACCCCTGCACCACAAGTGCTTATTATAAACACCAAAGAAGTCTACCGCAAAGTTTTTCATTTTTAAAATATTTCTCGCTTTAATCGTCTTTTCACTATCAATATCACCCCAAAGATATCGATCAAATCTGGTCTTACTTGAAATGGACTGCACAAACATAAATCGAACATAATTTCAACATTGCAAAATTTCGGCGCGGAAATTTTAATGTTCAAAACAGTTAGAAAGTCGATGCTTAAATCAAAGCCTTAAACGATTATTAGATGGACCGAACATAACCTCAACATTGGCACATTTCGATGCGAAAATTTTAATGTTTAAGACGATCAAGACGATCACTGCTCACTTTAAAGCACTAAGCAATCTCCATCAACATTGGATATAACGTTAATCGTTCTTACTTAAGAGCCGTTAGGATCGGGTATACCCTTGCTCCAAGGCTACTAAGTTAGGAGATAACCTAAACACTTTACAATCGTTATTCTTACTTAAGAGCTGCTAGGATCGGATATAACCATGCTTCCAGGCTACTAAGATAGGAAATAACCTAAATGCTTTTACAATCGTTGTTCTTACTTAAAAGCCATTAGGATCGGGTATAACCTTGCTCCAAGGCTACTAAGATAGGAAATAACCTAAATTCTTTTACAATCGTTATTCTTACTTAAGAGCTGCTAGGATCGGTTATAACCTTGCTTCCAGACTACTAAGATAGGAAATAGCCTAAATACTTTTACAATCGTTATTCTTACTTAAGAGCCGTTAGGATCGGGTATAACCTTGCTCCAAGGCTACTAAGATAGGAAATAACCTAAATACTTTTACTTACTTACTCGTTCAAATGGGTATTGGACAAAATTAAAAACGTATGCAAAGGGATCCATTAAAATAAATTTAGTCTTTCCTTGCTGCAGTTAGTTCTTGATAGACTTTTATTATTATTTGTAACTTTTCACTTGTTACCGTCGTCACATATCCCGCAATGTAATATTTAATCTAAGGGATTTAAATTTAATCGTCTGCAGTATCATCATTTAATTCTTATTTCGTTTATTTTTTTTCTAAACAAAAATTTTCAGCAGTTTTCATTAAAAAAATTTCAAGAAATCCTTCAACTTCAACCTTCGTTTGTCTTTCTTTCATATCTCATTATCTCATGTTCTATAAAAGTTTCGTTGATGCATATCTGCTATAAACTTTCATAATAAAATAAGACTTGAAATACTAGTTATATGTGCATGATGATATATCTAAATAATAATATATAAAATATATATATATATATATATTTATGTATATGTATATATATGTAATATATAAATAATGAAAACTGTAAATGTTGTAATAACAAAAAAAAAATCTAAGCCTAAACAAATCAAAATAATTAAAAACCATCCATCCTTAAAACGATATGAAAATAAATTTCAAAATATTACGAATTCTTGGGAAATCCATTTTACTTGTCTTCGTCAAGTAATGAAGCGAGTAAAGCTTAGTATTATTTAAGTTCTTTTTTTTTTTTAATTTTATTTTGAAAAATAAGTAAAAACAACTATAGCGGGCCGCTACCTACCATTAAAAACCCTACACCACTTGATTTAAAAAAAATTTTCAGAATAAGATGTCATATGAGAAGTCGTTGTAAGAGTGCTCCGATCCGAAGCACTTGCAATAGTATTCGGTCTTGGGCCAAAATACTTCGTCCTGCAAACGTTGAACAGAATAAAACAAGACCGACAGACGGACACATGGACAGACAAGTTTAAATCCATTTAGACGGGGATTGGAAATCGTCCGTTTGGGAATAAAACCAAGACGGACAAGTCTTAAACTCATTTACCAGGTCTTTCCGAATCGTCCGATCTCAAGTCTTTTTGGGTATTAAATACAGTCGTACAAGCCTAATATACCCTTGTACAGCCACAAGTAGTGTAGAGTATAAAAATGAAAATTTTCAAGTGCAATCGTATGTTATTTTCCGAAATAGTTGTAAAAGTGCTCCGATCCCAAGCATTTTCAATAGCATTTGTTCTTGGGCTAAAGCACTTCGGCGTAACAAATTTCATCAAAGTATCTCCAAACTTCCGGCTTACAGATTGAACAGAAGAAAACAAGACCGGCAGACGGACAGATGCACAGACCAGTTTAAATCCATATAGACGGGGATTCGAAATCGTCCTACTTCAAGTCTTTTTGTTTGTGAGAACAAGACGGACAAGGGGACGGGGAACTTTAAACCCATTTAGAAGGTGTTTCGAACTCGTCCTATCTCAAGTCCTTTTGGGTGTGAAAGCAAGACGAACAGGCGGATAAATGGACAGACAAATTTAAACTCATTTTAAAGGTATTTCGGAATCGTCCGTTTGGGAATGAAAACAAGACGAACAGGCGGACAGATAAACGGACATGTTTAAACTCTTTTAGAAGGTCTTTCGGAATTGTCCTATTTTAAGTCCTTTTGGGTATTGAATACACTCGCAGAAGCCTAATATACCCTTGTACCCCCACAAGTAGTGTAGGGTATAAAAAAGAAAATTTTTAATGTTTTATACTACGATTTTCCAGTTAATAATAGAGAGGTAAAAACTGATTATCTTTTTGCTTCAAAAAGACAGTTCAAATTCGAAGCATACATTTATTATTTTATTCTTTAGCTTGATAGGTTATTGAGGTTATGATGAGTGCTTAAGAATTTAGTTAATTTAGTTTAATTTTTTGTGTATTTGTTATTTAATATATAAAAAACAACAATAAAATATAAATAATAAAACAAAGAAATAAATAAATAAATAAATGAAAATTAAAAAAAAAATGAAGACGAAAAGCATAAATAATTTGTTGACTGTGATCATTTAAACAAACATTTTATTAATAAATTATTAAAGAAAGTTGAAAGAAAGAAAGCAACTAAATTTGCATAAATAATGTTTTTAATTAAGTAAATTATTTAATTATTAAAAAAAAAAAAAAAAACAAAGACATACATATATAGCCAGCAACAAAAAAGCAATTTGTTTAACTTCTTATCGATTTTTGACATTCGATTAAATTCAAACATTTTTACTTTACTTTAATTTCAAATTAAAATTCAGTTGAAAATTCTTTTATTTATGTACAGATATTTGTATGTTTGCAGACATTAGTATAAATTATAAACAGAAAAAAAAAGCAAAAGAAAAAGAAAAGAAAAATTTAAGATGAAAATTGTTAGCAGATATGTATTTGTATTGGCATTTATATGTAGCTGCTCTTAATTGTTGATTAATATTAGTGATGAAAAACACAATGTTACACGCGATGCGATACAAATCAATTTTGTCGCCGTTACAAACGCATTACCCATTAAGAAGAAGAACTAATAAATATTAAAACCAAAAAAACAAAAAAAACATAAAATCAAAAACGTCAACCTAAGTTATTTTTTTCATTTTTTTGCAGAGTTCTTTGTTGAGATTTATTTAAGGAAAACTTCCGAAAACATACGATGATTGACGAAAATATCTAGTCATTCAAGAAACTCCCCTTACAAAAATGCAATATGCTTAGTACATTCTTCCTTCAGCAATGTTTCCAGCAATTTTTAGTATCCGCTCTGCTCTTATATATGTTTGTATATGCCTTCTATAGTTGTGGTCCTTTTGCCGAGATCGATATCGAATTCGGATGAAAAACTCGTCAGAAAAGCGTCTAAAACTCACACGCTACTATCATTTCTAGCTTAGTTTTATTATCGCAAAGCCTTGGATTTCTTTCAATATAACAATAAAACAAGTAAAAAATTGCAGGCGAACAATAGTGATCGTTAAATACCGTAAGCCACTTCGCTTAGTACAATTCTTCAGTTATTTTTGTTATTTCGTTTCCAAAATTTGCTCCATTTAAGAAATCACTCAATAAGTCTCCGGTTTCATACATATATGACAACACTATGGGCAGACTCATATGACTTCTGGATCCGTGTCAAAATCAGCTCACAGATTATACTGGTTTTAATGCTACGGCTTTGATTTTTTTTTTTCTTTTAAACACAATTGTGAACCCGGAATTTCTTTTGTTGACTAAACTTTATGGTTTGATGAGAAAAAGTATCAATTAACAGTTGATATTCGCCTCTTCACTTTAAACAAAGCCAGGCCGATAAGCCTAAGCCCTCTGGTGACGCAAATTGGGTACTTCTTCCAAAAAAAACATTTCTTTGTGAGATAGCTAATACTCCAAAGAGTGCTATCGAAAGGCAGCCTATCCAATACTTTGCAAGAACATATGTACACGACAAACGTCTACTCGAGCCGAGTTTGCTTACAAATAACAGCGTGTCGGAACTGTTTAGGTGAAATAGAAAGAATTTTTTTCATGGCATAAGTCACGATAGAAGGACCACTCCCCGCATGGATAACTGAGTAAGTAAGAATCGCAGCTACCAAGTCTCAAATTTCGTGCGTTCAAATCTCAAGTATAATAGAGCCTAGATTGGTCGAAGCTACTGTGAGTGCTCAAGAGGTAAAGCCCCAACGCTTGGCACACAACCTTAATACTTTAATGTAACGGCTAAGTGCTTGTCAAAATCCTCTGTCTTCCTGAATATCGAACTACTGATTTTATTATTTTTAGAGCTTGCTGAGCTAGCCAGTTCGAGAGATATGTAGTGGTTTTAAATTTTTATCCGGCCGACACTACAGACGGTTACATCTAAGAGAAATACACGCGCTCTACGTTTATAGGAATATAAGAAAATATGAAACTTAGTTACCAAACACGCAGATGGTAAGACCTGGGCCCTATCTACCTGTGGTCTTCTTCGGCCCATCATTTGCAATGAGAGGCCGTCATATACATAAATACATGTGCTTTACCGTTATAGGAACAAATGGATGGACGAAATCTTCTTATCTAACGGGCAGATCGTAAGCCTTGGGCCAGTCTACACCCTACTCTACCTATGGTCTTCTTTACAATGAAAGACTTCGTTGAAAATGACTTAAGGTTGTCGAGAGGGTTTCGCTGGAAGACGAAATAGAAATCCCCTTCAAAGTCAGTTAATAGACCGTTTGCTAAGATTTAATCGTGGAGACATAATCAAGCATTTCTGTATGGAGTATTGCGGTTATTCGACAACCTGCACTTTATTTCTAATGGGTATATAAATAAATTCCTTCCGCTTCTTGATAAAAATTAACTTTATCTGCAATGTATTGGTTACAAAGCTTGATAATCGCAAGATGGACCATCGTTATCTATGGTCTGTTGGCATTTGCTAGGTAGCTTGTGGATGTCTTTGCGGTATCCGGTTTGGAGGGGAACCAATTTCGCATATCTTCAGCTTTATAAAGCTGATGATCTACTAAATATGACTGCATAGGCGGTAAACGAAAGACGCTAGGTGTGCAGTATATGTGGGGTGTGGTCAAACTTCCCAGCTCAAGCTGTAAGTTATTATATAAAAATGCTTTTCCACAGTTTGGTCTTTGATGTACTCTGATATAACACTGAACTGCAGACAACTGAAGCGTATATCGTTCAAGCATCAATATCTAAGTTATGTGTGCTTGAAATTTTTGGGAAAAATTAACGCGTCAGGTACATTTTATAAAGCAGGTGATGTCAGTGGAACGAATTTATACGTACATCTAATAGTTAATGCTCCCCTTTACATAAAATAACTTTCTCTTCTTCATCGCTGCTTCGCATTTATTCATTTCAATTTAAATATTGCACGATATTTCAAGTTTTCAATATAAGTAAAAGAAACCAAACCGGCCCACTGTAACCAGCTTTCTAACCTAATATACAGAACATAACATAAACTGCCAGCCAGTTAACGACTTGTTTTGGCTGCTAGGAAGGCCATCTTTATGTCGAGCTGTAAAGCTAAATAGATTTTTAGCCATTGTACTCTTTAGCTGCTCTTCAAGGTGAACTTTTTACGGACAAAAAAAAATTCAAGGTCACACTCAAAATCATAATTTAAGGAATAAATCTTTGGTGCTTTGTTCATTTAATCCAAAAATCCGAAGAGAGCAAAGCGAAAGATTTTATGATAATATTTGGAGGATATAACCGAGATTTTACAAAGTCCGCAGATGATTAGACGGATGCAAAACTAAATCGCTCTTCTTCCTTCATTACTTAAACTAATGAAAACAATGTATAGATTATTTTCGCTGCATATATCCTTAAATTTAACAGATGCTTGATATCGAAACCGGGGAAATACTTAACGTCTTAACTCATTCCCGACAAGAAAGAAGTTATATTTATCTTTGTCCGGCTATATCGAGTTATATGCGATTTTGCCTGAAACCCTTAGCCCGATATTTGGTTAAGAGAGAGCCAAGATTCATTGCACTCGGCATTATAGTAATAAAAAAATGGAAAATTATTAGTCCGATTTGACTGATTTTTGGAACTTACCTCATGTTAGTGGTAAAGAAAAATTCAGATGAAATATTTCAGATAATTTTCTCACTTGACAGGCGGACAAAAGACAAGACAAGAGCTGATTTAGAATGTATACAGTTTAAGGTATATCTACGCATTACAAAAATTCGAAGAAATTTGTTATTGTGGCGGTAGATAGAATTAAAGGTATGTGCTATGATAAGCTTAGCCTTTTTAATTCCTACAATCGCATGAGTAGTTTAGAAGATAAGTAGTCAGTGTTCGCGCATTCAAATCTCAAGCGTGATAGAGTTTACTTTGGTTGTAGTTAAAGTGAGTGCGCTTAGTCGGTGAAAGCATAACACCTATCAATTAGGCAGACAACCAATGCGCTCCGACCCCTGTGTGCTGACCTCTTTCTTTTCTTGACAGGGAATATTATCTTCTGACCGATTAGTCAGTCCATGTTCAAAAAAAAAAAAAAAGCCAAAAGAAGGCGGTATACGACTATGCTAATAATTTACTATGTCTCACGGACTTAAAGCTCCACAAAACTCCTTTCTGTATCGTATTAGTTATCGAATTCCTATTTAGTTATCTAATATTGAAGTTCGGTCTTTTTTTTCTAGATTTATTCGAGAGCTCGTGATTCGCTCAGATCGTTAACTTGAAAAATTCCATTAATATTTCAATCAAGACGAAAAGAGACGAACGGGCAAAAATTTAGACTGCAAAGTAGACGGTAGTAACAGTAACCTAATACTAACCTAAATCTCAGTTATGGAAGAAAATTTCCGCGAGTTTGATTAGCTTGCAGTGTCCTCACCTGCATGCAATTAATTAAAAATCTTCTCTGAGTGTGGAGATTATCCAACAGACGCCTTTCCCTTATTACTATTAATACTTCACTCATAGTAATACACTGTCGGAACGGGGAAAGCAATAAATAAATCTTGATGGCATTAGACCAAATAATTATCGGAGATCTAACGGAGCATACAATCTAATGCAATTTTCCTAATTCCTAATTAATAAAGCGGCATAGAAGCGTTACAAGTGGAAACAAAACAAAAAAAAATTATATAAAAATAAATTTGATATAAAAATCGTGCTTGACAATATAATTTGTTAAAAAAAAAAAACAACAACAAAACAAAAAACATTAAATAAACAATCGAATACAAAATATTAGTAAAACAATAAAATTAATACGAAAAATATATTAATTACAAAATAGAAAAAAATTTAAAAAAGCCCAGCCATGCGAAAAAAAAAATTAAAAAAGTTTGCATTGCTTTTTCTTTTTTATTTTGCTTTTTATTTTCAAAAAAATAAATAAATTTCAAATATTTTATTATAATTAAATATTATTTCAGTTTATACCTTTTTTAAAATCAACAGCAATTTAATTGATACTTAAATCAGCTTAAAAATAGGAGGCGAAAAAAATTCCTTTGCGTTACCTAAAAATAAGAGAAGAGAAGATAAAAAGCAGCATAAATAAGTTTATTAAAAATATATAGAATGATAATAATAATAAAACTCATATATATTTTTGTTTTTATTTTTATAATTGAAATGGTTCGTATAATCGTGTTGAAAAAAAAAAAAAAAAAAAAATAACAAAAACAAAAATATTGCTAACTAAATGAAATCATTACAAATGTGTGCAAAGTAATAAAAATGTCACTTTAAACTGAAATAATAATAATAATAATTATAATAGTAATAAAAAACAGGAAAGGAAACGAAGTCACTGTAAATATTTACATTAATTATAATTAATAATTAATTGTTATTTGCCTACAGAGATATATGTATATAAATATACATATATACATATGTAAGTATATATATATATATATATACACATATATATATATATATATATATATACATATATATACATGGGGTAATATAACAAGACACACACACATGCATAGGATTCCATGGAAATTTTATAAAAAAAACAAAATTATCAAGAACATCAATAAAGCAAAATAATAACATAATCGTTACATGAGCAGCCATAAGTGAAATACATATTGAAATGAATTTTTATTGAAATTCATGGAAATTTTAAGCCATTTTTAATGCTCATCGCTTAAGAGCTTTATTAATTTTGTGAAATACTTAAGCATGCAAATATATGCGCCTTAATCAGAGAAAAGTTTCACAATTCCATTTCCATATATATATAGCGCTTTAATTGCAAAAGTCTACTATGAGGCATAAATCCTTTAGACTTAGCACGACTTTCTTGGCTAATCCTTCTAATCTCAGTAATTCGTACGTATGTTGTTAGTAAGAAGAAGTCGAGAAGTTATGTCGACTCGCAATGGCTGCCCACTTTTCCATGCCTATCTTGTAGAGAGACTTATGTCCCATGTTATCCTGCGCATTAAAATCAATAAGAAGACAAGCCGGGCCCCCGGGTAGTTTAGCGTATAAGAAGCGCAGCTATCTAACTAGGTTCAATGTCCAGAGATGTAGACCGTACTTTGTTCAAATCGTTTATTCTTTATTTACTTCTCTACGGCTCGAAGTTTCGACTTCTTTACATCGTAGATAAATTTATATGTCACGTTATTCTACACTTTGAAATCATTAAGTAGACTTGCCGGTCCACCACATAGCTTAGTGGATAAGAAGTGGGACGATCCAGTCCATATAGTCGGGTTCAATGCCCACAGCAGCAGATTGGTATGAGGGTGCAACTACAGTGAATTATTGGTCGGAAAATTCATAATACTTAGCGATCGAGCATAGGCCTTCCCGGCTGAGGCCGCACCGTAACCGCCTTTCCCCCTTCCTTTCCTTCTTTCTCCCTAACGAAGACAGGAAATCCTGCGGACATTCCTAAAATGACAGGTCTTAAGAAATTAAAAAGATATAGGGAATCGTCGACGTATTTCGGGCCCACGCGATAGCCATTGTAATCAAGCCCTATCTCTAATCACAATAGGCTCGCCAATTCAACAGCACAAAGTATTTAATCATACTGGAATTTACTTAGCGAATAGCGAACTATTACTATATCAGCCAAACCTCCTCTTAACTGCTCCAGTTTTTTCCCTATGCATATAAGCCGTTTAGTACTCATTTTACCAGCCAGTCTAGGCTCTTTTTTAGGCAACTTAGGCTTTCAATGGCCTAATCACTTCCAAGGCTGTGTAACTCCTTTCCAACTGGAATCTCCTTTCAAGTTCAATTTCTTCGCAGATAATCTAGTCCTGTGCCGTTCATTCCCTCTCTAGTTTAGCTAAGTTCTTTCCCACTGGGTCTGATACTTTTCTAATATTAACACGTCTGGCTTTTACTACATTATTTAACTTTGCCATCACTCTTTTCTAAATAGTGAATGTAATTGTCAAGTTAGTCGTACAAATTATTAATCTGGTCAGGTGTGGCCGACTATCCCGACCCTTGTCAAACCATCTTTTGTCCACATAATCGAAGCATTCTGGACGGCTCCCCCGCCAGATAGATTAAGAAGAAAATGGTTAACACAGCAACGAAAAATGGCAGCCAAACTGTCGACTCTTCCTTCTTTCCTTTTCCTCACTTCACCCCAGAGATATCACGTTAACCCCTGCAGACTTTTCTAATCAGTTGGGCATCATCTGCTCATTGCTTAATCAGATTATTTTCTTATTTGTCATAGGCTTCCATATCTTCATTTTTCTTCATATTCACTAACAAAAATTCCGTCAGATCTGTAAAGATTCGCTTTCTGTTTGTATCGAAACTTAAAGATTAGCAAGTAATTTTAGTAATCAATGAAGACTTAAGGATTCGTCCGTATGTCTTACCTTAAAGCCTTAAAACCTTAAGCGGTGAGTGGTTGAGAATCGTTGCAAACCAAATTATTTTTCTTCACTGCATTTACTGCAGTGGATGATGAGCCTTCTTTTCTTGGTTTTTTTTTTTCTTTTGCTCATAAAAGAATTTTTCTTTTTTTTGTTTTAATGCATTAAGTGTAAGTGAAACATCAATGTTGTCATAATTGAAATATTTTTTAATGGTTTTAAAAGTATCTGAACATTTTTTAGTAATAAAAGTATTTAATTAAAAAAGAAAAATAAAAAAATACAAAAAAAAAACAAAACAAAAAAAAACTTTTTATATAAAAATAATTCAAGCATGAAAACAAACCAATAATAAAAACACTATTAATAGTTGAAAGTATTAAACAAAAAAACAAAAAAAAACACACAATTAACAAAGAAAAAACTAAAACAAAAAAGAAACCAAAATTAAAGCGAAAAAAATCAAGTTAATAAAAAAAAGAAATTATTCATACAAAAATTAATAAAACTAATTGAATGACTATTTACTTAAATAAAGATTTATATCTGGAAAGTAGAGAGCGAGGAACAAATCCTCTAGAAGAGAATCAATTAACAGAAGCACGTTTATATTTGGGAATGAGGCAAATGTCAAACGCAACATATTAGGACGAGTCATAAGTAAATTTCGGTTTTATGCCCTACACCACTTGTAGTACAGGGTACATTAACTTGGCGTGGTAGTATGCAAGACGCAGAAGGGCTTAGGATAGACCCACGTTTTATTATATCGATCGCTTCTGAATCATTATCTGAATTGATCTCAGCCAATCTGTCCGTCTATCAGTCTGATGTCTGTCCATGTATATTTGTTCAAGTTACAGGTACAGTACAGTTTATCTGCTGATAAACAGCGGGAAGTATATAACCTTCGAAGAACTGATAGAAGTGCAGCCTTTTCCAGAACGAATTCCACTATATGGGGCAGAAATTTTTTAATGCTGAAAACGCACCATATCATCATTTTTGGCATATCACGTCCATTTTTTGTTAACACTCCTTAGTGATGGTTTCATTTGATTGGATCATCATAAGCTTTATCGCACCCGCTATATTCCCCAGACCTCGCCCCTTTCAATTACAACTTATTCATATCGATGCAATCGTATTTAGCAGATCAGCAACTTTACAAAATTGAAGATGTGCGAAATGGATCAATAGCGAAGACATCTATAAGCTACCCGACAAACGGCAAGCGTCCATTGGCTATGATGGTGCATATTTCGATTATTCAAGCTTGCGACAAATACATTTTCAATACAGTTCGATTTTATCGTAAAAACGGAACGACTTTATTTGTACTTTTATTAGAAATTAAGTTTAGGACGTCGAATAACCGCAATACCACTGCAAAAATGCTTGATTATGTTTCCAATTTTAGCAAACCGTCTATTATCAACTGTGATTGATTTAGCTGAGGGCACAGATTTTTCGATAAGATCTGTGCATGCATTTGATCTAAAGCAAGGTTTTTATAACATAGTAATAATGATCTAAAGCAAGGTTTATATAACATTGTGACAATAAGATGAGTGCAGTCTTCCAATGAAACTTTCTCGACAACGTTGTGTCATTTTCAAAGAAATAAGATAGCTTTCGCTCAGAGCATTACAAATGCGCACGCAGCCCATAATTACGACCGTGAATTGTAACAATGAACCGCAGAGAGGAAGGAAAGTTCAGTTAATTAGCTGCAAAGCTAGAAGTCAAAATGCTCAAAGAAAGCTAAGGCAGCACATTTTTGGTAGAAGGACCTAGGTTTAGGGAAGAAGCAGCATCAACACTTTGTAGTGCCACACAAACGGTGCAAATTTTGCGCTTGGGCCATACGAAATTTGTTGTTGCAGTAACTCTCTCTCACCCATTTGAGACTCCAGGAATATTCCAACTTTGTTGAACAGAAAAATATTTCCATATCCCAAAAATCCGGCAGGAATTTATTTATACACCGATTATAATATAACGAAATTTGCTTTTTGCTAACGCACTGACACTTTCTCTTGCGAAAATTGAAGAATCGGGAATTAATTGCATATTATTAGATGTATTCACATATGTGTAAAGTGAAACCCAAGAGAAAAGAACATGTGACCTGTCACTCTTATTCACTCTCCATGACGTTAGCTTTCGTTAAAGAACATTAAATTACTTCCATACAACTCAGAAAAATAATGCGAAACAAGGTAAAAAGATTTCATCGGTTTTTTTTTTTTATAGAATTTCATATTATGTTACGTAACTCCCTCTCAAGAGGTAAGTGATTTTCTGCTGAATAAGAACACAATAAGACAATAACATAATGATGAAGATTGATTTAGTGTTGTCGTCAATTTATATGCACTTTCTTTTTATACCCTACACCACAGGGTGTATTACTTCCGTGTGAACGTATGTAACACGCAGAAGGGCTTAAGATATAACCACTTCTTATTATATCAATCGATTCTGAATCATAATCCGAATTGATCTACACCTGTCTGTCCGTCTGTCCATCTAATTTTTGTCCATGTAAACTTGCTAAGGGTGGCAACTTTTGAAATATTTTGATAAAATTTGGCGTGATGACGTGTTTTTGCTCACGGACGAACGCCATTGAAAATGGTTCGAATTGGTCCACATTTTGGATCACTCCCCATATAACGCCCTATTCAGAAATGTCGTTATATGGAAAAAAATTCCAATTTTCAAAATTAACTGAACCAAATTTGGACCAATTCGGGCTATTTCCCGGGTCCAACCCTAATAAGGAGATTTACGAAAATCGATTCTTTGTAGAGCAGAAAAATCGACCCATAATGTTCACACAAAAATTAACTCTACAAAATTTAGAACATCTACGCCTATTTTTGGTCCCCGCCCTACGTGAAGATTAATCTTGTATTGCTTCTTCCCCATAAACACGCACATGAAAAATATGCCTTTATATAGAAAGAAGATATAATTTTTGTGTTCTATAATAAAAATAAGAATTGTGTTAGGTAATGTGGTGTAGGGTATTTAATGGTGCACCATGTCTGATTGTGGTATTCTTACTTGTTTTCGTGTTCTATAATAAAAATAAGAATCAGAGTTAGAAGAAAGTAGACAGTGTGGTGTAAAGTATTTAATGGTCGGCCTTGCCCGACTATAATGTTCCTGCTTGTTTTTGTTTTCTCACTGACAGTAATTCGCTAATCTGTTACTTTGTATATAAACAATAGCATTTGCATCAAGCAATTCTTGTTATTTTTTTACATTTCTTCCCTCTTTCCTTTAAATGCCTGAGGTTGTTATTTCACAGTTCTCTGCATCGCAATGCATGATAATGAGCGTAAAATTTCAATTTCAATTTCTACCTTCAGCTTAATTCCACCTCTTGGCGCCATTGTATAATGACTACTATGTGCTCAATCTTTTCTTTTTTTTTTTTGTTTCTCTTGCTTACTTAATATTCACTGTATTTGAACAACGTGTCTTGATTTCTCCCGGTAACTACTATTATATTTAACTATGATGCTTGTTATTGTAAACTTCGAAAAATTAATGAATACTTGAGTGGGTGTAGGTGTGTGTGTGCCTGCGTGTGTATATGTGTTTGTGCGATATTGCTGATTACAGAGCTTACATGTGAATTATAATGAATGCATTTTTGTATGCAAGCGCTTTCAAATCACTATATAGATGCTGTATATATATTATAATCAAAATCTCTCATTTTAAAAATGACTGTAAGAAGAAAAAAAAAATAACAAAAAAAAGTCTTACAAGTTTGTGTTCACTATGAAGTGAAGTTACACGAAATTTCGTCGTAATCTCTCTCTCACTC
This sequence comes from Glossina morsitans morsitans, assembly GCA_001077435.1. Classification (NCBI taxonomy): domain Eukaryota; kingdom Metazoa; phylum Arthropoda; class Insecta; order Diptera; family Glossinidae; genus Glossina; species Glossina morsitans. Next base: position 35,715 of record CCAG010003572.1, on the reverse strand, counting down.
ACTATCCTTAAAACTGTTGCTTTCATTAATCATATTTTAGCGCAACAGAGTCATTAGTTAAATATCCCTGCATACAGAGTTGCCAAGCGCTAGTAGTTGATTGAAGTCTTCTCATTTAGCATAGTTCAGTTTGTTTTTCTTGTCATTCAAATCCTTGGTGTGCTCTGCGATAGAAAATTTTGGAAAAACAATTCATTGCCTTAGACATTCTACGGCCCAAATAAATCGTTGAAAATATAGTGGAGGACGTACAGCGAATTTCACCTATCAACACTCTTGGCAAATAAACGGTATGAAGAATTGCAAAAAGTTACTCTTGCGAATGACATTTTGCTGACGGGAATATCTATATTTTTATACCCTACACCTCTTGTAGTAAAGGGTATATTTAGGTTTGCAAGGACGCACACGCACCTTTAATTATACCAATCGATTCAGGGTGGTTTTCGGAATCGATCTAACTCTGTCTGTCGGTAAATTTGCGTTCAACCTAAAGGTCGCAATTTTTGAGGCATTTTGATGAAATTTGTGACCCCGACATGTTTTGACCCAAGGACGTACACTATTGAAAATAGCTCGGATCGGTCCACTGCTTCGCCCATTCTCTATATACTCCCTTATATTAAAAAGTCTGTATATGGAAAAAAATTACAATATTTATAAAAATCATACAACAGACGAATACTCATGTACTGGTCTCACTAAGCTCAAAGCCTTTTTGTAAAGTAAGGTCCATCAAGCCGTTTACTCCAAGGTGTAATAAATAAGCGCTAACCCAGCTTTATTTAAACAGGACTCAATTGCTATTGACTTGCTGACTCGCCGAAGAAGAAGAAAAAGCATTTTCACTAAATAGATGATAGCAGAACTTGAAAGATGCGCAATTTATACTGCGATGATTTTTTTAACCCGGGCGCGCATGGTAGCGATGTTCCCAGACAACAAGTATAAGAGATATCCCAACCTCAGTACTAGCCCCTCGAAGAATTCTCTACTGATTGCATATGCATCTAAACCCACGGAAAGAGCACGTAGTGGGCTTATATCGGTTGCAAAGGAGGCGCAGATTTTAGAGAGGCCTAGTCTTTGAGAACAAGTTTTAATGTATACATGACGTCATTACATTAATTGCTGATCTGAAGTGCCAGGTAAGGGTTGGATGATGCAACGTTTCCTTCGTATTTCCGTCGCCATCGACCACGTTAACCAGCTAGATATAGCTGTTAAGAATGACAAAATCTCTGGTAAGAGGTTAATGTTCTAAAATTGGAATATATATCCAGGGGACTATTAATCAAAAAGTTGAAAATATCTCTTAAGTCCATCGATAATATTTTCGCTGACATTATGACTGTGAAAGACAATGTTGCGCGAAGTCTTCTAAAAAAAGTTCAAATTCATTGAATGAAATTTTCAAACAATGTGAACGGACAGATGTCCAGCTAATTTTTCCTTCAAAGCTAAAGTTAAAACCGTAAAAAGGACGTTTTTCGCGAGCACCGAGCAATGTTCAAATTCAAAAATTTCAAGCACAAAAGAAACGGTTGTTCGGTTCAGGAACCGCCGTGTCTCTATCTTTTTTTATGAAAGTACCGTCATTTTTATACTTGGAAATCTTATAAATGAAATTTGAGAATATCCAGGAAACTAAAGGCGCCCAGAAATCCTAAGGCGCCCAAAAAGTCAGAACATTGCACGTGGGCCACGGTGATTTCCGCTTTCCCTTCTAAAGGCAAACCCTTTTCTAACCGATGCCTCGGCGTCATTGTAACCTTTTTTCTTTTGAACGTTTGACCCATTATTGAACGAGTTGATAAGTGAGTTGGTGGTAGTAGTTTGTCAATAGTTGCAGCAGTTAATAATAATGATAGCTTTTCAATTGCACCAGAGACCGAGAAGATGTTAATGACGACGACCACCGTGGACGCCCAAACAGATCAACAAGCGATGAAAGAGTTAAAGCAGTTAAGAATATTGTGATGAAGGATCGTCGAGTCACTATTAGAGAAGTTGCTGAGAACGTCGACGTATCGATTGGCTCATGTCAAGCCGGATAATGCACCGTTTATTGCTTGTTGGTAATATTTTGGCGAAAAAGGACGCCGTAGTCATGGCTCAGCCACTGTGTACACCGGCCTTCGAGCCCTACGCCTTCTTCCAATTCTGCCTCAGCTACCGTATTTACCGGACTTGGCACCTTAGGAGGTAACGACCACATCCGCTGCGAAAATTGGAAATTAACTGGCTGGCGCAAGTATATCATATTTAAGGAGGGTTACTTTGAAGGGGACAGAACAGGCATTGATGAATAAATAAATATTTTCTCAGAAAAATAAAAAGTCATCTTTTTTTAAACGCACCTCGTCACCAGGGTCACCAAGGTAAAAGAGTTTCTGCTTTTCAATTCAAGTTCAATTAGTCTTCTGACAACAGTTTTATGGGATGCTCGATTTATTAAATTGTGGTTCGCAGTCCGAGGGAAATCAAGGGAAAACGTTCATATTCGTCATGTGTACGATGTGTACTAAGAATTTGAACAAAGCAATAATGCTAACGACGACACCTGAAGGAGAATGCAGCGTATAAGGTGGAGTTCTAATCAAATGACTTATCGGTTTTCGTTCTGAAGCGACGACTTTAACGGGCGAAAAGACTTAAAATCTTTCCGGCAAGAAGAGACATAAGAGAAAATAATGAGTAAAACAAACAAAATCTGGAGAAATTAAGTAAATTCAGGAGATTGAAGAAAATGCAATTTATTTATGACTCGACCTAATAATTGAAAGTTTATTAATTGAACGAGTGAAAGATGAATGGATGAGAGAGAAAGACTTTTTTATTTTTATTTTACTTCATTATCTACTACTTAGGATTTCATATCAGTCACTGTAGTTGCTTACCGCATGATTTTCATCCCCCATGTAGCATCTCCAAGCATCCTCATATTTAAAGATAATTTCTGTATACTTGAACTTATTTCCTGTACATTATTCACTTGGTTTCTTCTTTTTTTTGTTTTTTTTTTGTAAATAGGAATCCAATCAATATTTTCTAAATTTGAAAATTCCTTAATGTACTTATACAGCATACATGTCAAATCTGCCATAAACAGTTAGGCATACAAACATATAACGATACTGCTGTGTACAGTTTACGATTTTGTGCCATAAAATAACAACGACAACGACAACAAGAACAACAGCATAGTTGTATGTTCCAAGTCAATTATAACTAATTGAAAGTAGAATAAAAAATTTTTATAAATTGAACGACTACACGCAGCAATAAGCAAAGCAAATAATAGCAGTTGGCACAAAAACCTTAAACATTATATACTAATTATAAATAAGTAATTACCGAATAGATGATTGATAAGGAATTTTCGTATTTATGACTTGGCCACATACTACAAAATGAGTAAATTAATTTTCTTTATCGCAATTCTGTAAATGCACACATCACAGATAATATTCATCGATTATATTCAATAATTATTTTAGCGATTAACGCGCTCTAATCCTTTCGATAGTTGGGGCAAAAAGGGACATGGTCTTCTTACTAGCCACCTCCCTCTGAACGTTAGTTCATATAATTGCTTTACTTTTGATTTACATAATATTTACGTAAGGCTGAGGCAGATCTACGCATCGTCAATAAGACATAACTACTGTTATATCGTAGAGAGGTATGCAGATGAGTTCCTCCGTGAGAATGACAACTTCTTGCATTTTTTTAGGTTTAATGTCATAAAATTATATATGACCGTCATGTAACCAACTTGTTTAGATCAGATTAAAGGAGGCAGGAGCAAGAGAACAGCTTGACGGTTATAAGTCCTCACTGTCCGTCTGAATATCGAACCACTGATTTTATCATTTTTAGGGTTCCTCTTAAGTAGCAAATGGAGAGTATTGGACATTGTAGAGACGGACGCATATATCATTGCTGAGCCAACTAGTTCGGGAGATATAAGGAGGTTTTAAATTTTTCTCCCATTGGCTCTACGTAGGGTTACATCTAAGAGAAATACACGTGCTTTTCTCTTATAGAAGTAGATGAAACCTAATCACTAAGCGGGTAGATCACAAGCCCTGAGCCATTCTATACCCACTCCTACCCACAGTCTCCTTTGGGCCGTGATGGTTTGCAATAAGAGACCCCGAATCCATCATACACGTAAGTCAGGATGTGGGCCCACTTAATTGCCGATGGGAGATCATTAGCGTACAAGAGAAATAGCAAAGGTCCTAAGGAGCCATCTCAAGGTACACCTGATGTCACGGGAATTTTATCGGCGGTGAGCCTAAATCTGGAGGTGAAAAGAACTCTGAACGATCTATGATGAAGGTAACAGTTTATCCATTTCACTAAGTAAGAAGAGTAACTTCAGTATCAATATCAATAAGTATGATCAGTAATTTACGATTGAGACTGCAGACTGCCTTAAAACATCACAAGTAAGTTTTAAATGATTTATTACACATATCTTCCTTATAGAAAGGCATGTAACACGGTTGAGCTCCTTCGAACACTCAACTTAGCAATGCCTCCATTGCTTTCCGCAAGATGTCTATTTCCGCATTTTTACAGTGGAATAAAAAAACTACTCTTCTAACACGACATTTTTGAAAGAGAGGTTAAAAACAATTGAAAAAACCTCACAAGGTTCTTCAAAACAAGATTTAGGAATGCATGATGGAATGCCATCAGGCTTTGATGCGCAACTATACTTTAATTGACTTAATCCATGCAATATGTGTTATTCAGAAGTAACCAAGCTGCGGATCCAAACAATAATGGTCATCCCTTATGGGTAGTTGACATCAGAATCGAAACTAAGAGAAGGAAAATTTCGCTAGAAGTAGTTGACAAAGTGATTCGAGATCTCAAAACATTCAGATTAGTTGGGTCCATTAAAAAACGTTGATGCTTTATATGGGAAGAGGTCGAAAAAGTGATCTGGTCTGAACATCTGACCCAAAACATGTCTGTGTACCAAATTTGAGCACAAGAAAACAAAGATACACATCAGAGGGAAAGGGGGACAGATGGACAGACATGCTTAAATAAATATAAAAAAATGTGGATCCATGTCAAGCCTTTCTGGGTATCAAAAACGTCCGCATCATCTTAATGTACCTTGCGCCACAAGTGGGAACGTAAGGTATAACAATAATTAATGAATTAAGTATTTATAGAAAAGTAAAGAAATCATCTTTTGAAAAATAGTTTCTATGCCGGGGTAATGAACTTTCAAAATTTCGTGATCATAACCTATGCAATTAGTCTAACGTTTCCTCCACCAAAATATTTTGGCATTTAAAGGTTAAGTAAAAATGAGACATGATTGTCTTTGAAAATCAATCTTAAGTCTTTAAAGCTCAATTTCAAGGCGAATTTTATTAAAATCAATTTAGAAAATATTTCATTTTCATTGAAGTAGAGAGAAGAGAACTCTCTCTTAAAGTTCACCGTTCAACTTCTTGAAAAATGCCAAAAATGCCTTATGTCTAAATATTCACATTTCGTGTTTAACGAAACTTTTCAACTAAAACATAACAACAAAAAAAGTAACAAAATGTTGAACAAAACATCAATAAATTCAATGCAAGTTCATAGTGATGATTAAAATATATATATATATGCATATGCTAAAGTATGTATATATATATGTATATAAATAATGAAACAGAGAGAGAGAGAGAGGGCGTCGAATAAAGTCTTTGACCGTGAAAATTAAAGCAATCAAAAGTTTATATTGAGTCTTAGTTTACGTATTGCATGTCGGCAGGTAATTGATGATAATTTAAAGCACCTGAAAGCAATATTCAAGGAATTCGTTAAATTAAAATAATAAAAATAAAGAAACAAAAACAAAAAATTCCAAAAAGAAATTCATAAATATGCATACATATGTAAGGAATGCAAATTTATTATAAAAAATGGCCGAAAGTATATTAAATCTGTCTTGCTTTTTGCAACATTCAGATCGTAGATCTATCGTAGATTCGTTAAACGAAGAAAGAAATCCATTAGGAAGGAATTTCCCGTAGGAAACGCTAAAAAACAAGTAAAAGTATTGCTATCAGATAAAGTCGACCAAAAAACCCTTTCTACGCTACTTCTCGTAAAGTAATTCTCCTGGTTATGTCCATGCAGCCCTTATATGGGAAATGACTCCGAATGGTAACCTTTCAAAGATCTTACCATCCTTCATCTATCTTCCTAATAAAGTACTAAAAATTGGCCTTTGTTTTCGTACAAGAGTTTACTTTTCTTGAGCTACGCTCTCTTGGGTGGGGTTCAAACAAAGGAGCCTGCATTGTCCAAAGAATTTTTATGATGAATTGGTATGATGAAGCAATTCTCGTCATACATTATTAAAAATCGAACACTTTCGTCAAACCGAAGCTTACTTTCCGTATAATGGAAGATTGGTTCGTCTTAAGACTTTAGAAATACTACAAATATCCGCCCAAATCTAATACAAACGTGCAACATACACAGTGTGCAGGGTATGAAGGAACCTATAGAAGAATGTATAACTATGCTAACGGATGAATGAATGTATAGTTTACAGTAACTATTGTTATGCACGTATTACGTTTTATAGGTATCTAGGTGGCCAGTACCGTTTCAATTTCCACTTGTTCCTCTCGCTCGGAATGTGAACATATAGTGAAAGTTGCCCACATTTTAAGAATATATTTAGCGGAATCTATGATCTGAAGAAGGTTTCAGAGTTTATAAGTAGTCGAGTGATAAAAATTATAAAAAGCTATACTAAGGCCCTTCCTTTTGTAAGGGCGAACAGTCAGCGAAGGCCTTGCTCAAAATGGTCTGCAAAATTTTTCTATGGATAATTTAACTTTTAAATGGATTTGGGTTTGCTCGTCTTACTTGGTCAAGTCTCATGCGTTCTGTTAAGGCATTCATCGATCGTTTATAACCCCAGCATTGATTAGTTAACTTTTTCGAAATATTTACAAAAGTTTGTGAATGTAAAGAAACTTGATTTTCACTAACAATTTTCTCAAAGCAATTACGCATGGACGCATTTGTGCATCATATCGGAAGTGAACATAATATTCTTATATCAAATTTCTTCTCAAATTTCTTATATGTAATTACTTATGTTATGCCAGAGAAAATATGCAGGTCGGTTTGCTTCCTGAAGCAAGCAACACAGTTATATTGACTTTGAAGCTGCCTTCAAACTCCTTCTTTCACATGTTTTATGGGAGCCTCTATATGGGAATACGTTTTGATAAATATTTATTTACGATTTTTGTAGAAAATTAACAGAAATATTAACATATTTTCAACTCTTTGGTCCCATCATTTTTTGTTATGTTCTTCGCCATGGCAAGGAAATATGCTAAGTCTCTTATTTCTGCTCTAACAATTGGAAATAGTAAGCTTTAACTATGCTTTGTCTGGCGTAACATTTATAGGCGATCTGCGTGTCAGTCTACGCCTGTGTGCGTCTTTTTGCTGACAAGAGGCTAAAAATTGGAAAAATTTGTCTTTGATTGATAGCCGGAAGACCAGCAGTGATTAAAAAACCACCAGTGATGACAAATTCAACATAAATACGGTCGTAAGTGGTCAACGATCACACTTGTAATTAACAAACTATGTCGTATAAAGCAGTCAGTGTCAAACATTAAGCCTTTGATGATTGTAACTTTTTTAGTTCTTTCAGACTAAATCCAATTATGGGTCACCCCGTTTTAAGGTATTATGGTTTGTTGTAAGTGAATCATCATTAAAGAACGCCATCAACCACAACCGACGAGATCTCGTAATCACTCAGTGTGATGAAGGTCAGCCTCCGTCCGAGAAACTTTTGCAGCACTAACCTAGCAAGCGCCGCCTTCACCGCTGTTCTCACGAGATATTACTTTTTCTAATTATCACCCGTGAACCCCGTTATTTCGATACGAAAGTCATATTTTACCTATAAGCTGGGAGAAGTATTAAATAGCGATGGAAAATACTTTAACGGAAATAGTTTGCACTTTGTTCGATATACGAAAGTATATATACATGCTTGATCTGTATAAAATTAAATTGAAATCGATTTAGGCATCCAAGTGTATACATTAGTAATGTATATGGCCATCATAACTGTCATCTGATGAGACCTGCACGTCCTCGCACATAATATGTCGTCCTCACTACCGTCCAAATTGTTCAATACACAACGTTTGAGGGAGCCTTGCTTAATAACAAGCGGATCTAACTCATTCCATGTCGATAGCACCCATTCTGCAACGTCTAAGAGAGTCGGTTGACGGATATGGCCATGTGTATGATTACCGTCGCATTCCAGTTACGACGAAGAGCTTCCTTCATCGTTTATTGACAGAAACGCCCAAAGGTTTAAGTAGAGAGGTCATGCCACTTGGAATCATAACCAGATCCAACTTTATTTGTCGCATTTCCTTCTAAGTAGAGGGCATCCGATAATACTGAAATGAATCGAGCAGCAACACGAAAGGCGGTTTTCGTGCACCATCTAGACGAAGCCTCGTCTATGGATCCCACAGTACAGAAGTGAGCAGCACGCTTGTTACGACAAACGAGGATTTTACTCCACCGAACACCTCCACTTTCTGGGTTTTTCTGGCTACTACTCGTAAACAACAATATATAAATGACCCGAGACGATCAACCAGGCCCGCTTAATGGCATAAACTATAGGAATTTAGGAATTTTTCACATTTCGATATCTTTTAGGACAAGAGTGACGGCTGTAAACGGATTACGGCGTATAATTTTCTTACTTGTTTAAAAAATCACCGAAAACTTATTCATATCCCGAATGTAAAACTGAGTTTCATGTGGCTATGCTTTAAAAACATGTACTCAGTTGTAAGTAGATGAAGCTTTCTGTAGCAAAATACATAACTTTCGACCCTTACGAATGGTATAAAAGCACAGAGAGTTGAAAAACATCTTGACAGTGGTAGCAATTGAATCAGTGATTTTCGTATTTGCTTTAGAAATGCTCCTTAAATTTGTTCGGTATATATATAGTTATCATAACATTCTAAACACAAATTGAAGGCCAAAGAGTTGTTGACTATGGCGACCAAGCTTTTGTGTACAATTTTTGAAATTAAAAAAAAAAGCTCTAAAAGGGTATCTGCTAGTTTACTTCACTCTATTTTATTGTTCATATTGACAGCAGGACAAGGCTTAAGTGGCAATACCCAAAGGTTTTCGATAATTCATAATTAAATTGTAATTTATCTCTTATTATGACAGGAATATGAATAGAACTCAAGCGCTTTTATGCGGTTTTCTTACAGCAGATCGAACACATATGCAAATCGTTGCCACACAAATACTAATTAGCGCGTATATAATTAAAGCCACATAAACTAATCAGTACACGTAATTTACTTACGCTTCCTACAACTCTTTGAGTTAATTCAACTAACGTAAAACTGTCCCTAATATTATCTCCGTATATACGCTGCGTATCTCGTGAATCACGTCTTACGTCTATACGTAATTCCGTGCAGAAATTGCGAGAGACGTCCTTCGCCAAAAAAGTGAAAAGAACGTTCGAAACTCGTGCGAAAAAAGCAAACTGAAAGTTTGACCTTTAAGATCCTCTCCGTTCTAACTGAGCAACCCCACCGCATTTATCGACAAGTCAAGTCAAATCAAGGCTTCAATCATCCCCGGTCTTCACTCATCGATCGAGAAATTCAGACCCAACCTCAATATTTTCGAGTTGCGAAGACTTTGATCTTTAAAAAGCTCTGCCCTCTGGTTGGTTCGTTCCACTACAGACATCAGACTTTAATTGACTTCTTTCTTCAATCGTTGGGTTAAACTGTGAGACATTATCAAAATATCTTTTCAATGCTGCAAAGTTCGGATATAACCTCAACATTATGAAATTTTTATTAGTAAAGTTTCGCTTTCTGTAATTAGATTCAGGATTTCTGCATTGCGACTGGTATCGAACGCATAATACCATTACTAGGAAATTACGTTATGAACATGTTGAGCTGGCAAGCAATGACGCACAACCAAATAGATGCGGGTCGTGGCCACAAAGTTGTTGTTCGCGGGCTCAACTCTCAATTTGGTTTGAGCGTATTTGGCCAAAGCTGCAATGAGTGATCAACCGGTAAAAGCATAACACTTGCCTATTAGGCACTTGTCTACCAGGCTGCGGTCACTACCGAGATCTCTTTCTCCCTTTTCCCTTTTCTTTCTAAGCATTAAAGTATTAAACATATAGAAAACACTCGCTGAATAATTGGTCATAATAAAAAAAAAAAAAAAAAAATTTCGCCCCAACTGGTCCGCTACTAAAGATATCCCCTTCCCTTATTGACCATATATTGTCGTATATTCTTCCTGCCAATTGGCGAATCGAATGGATAATATTTACTAATATGATATGAACGACATGATACGTACAACCTAACCTAACTATTGCAAATTCCCACAGGAATTAAAAGAATATTCTTCGATATATAAAACGCAACGCATAAATGTTGACAGTTTTAGTTGATTCTAGATCAAATCAGCAAACGGAAGGTCTTGCAGGAAGGATGCAGTAAAGTATCTAGCTGTAGTTTCTGAAGAACAACTTTTCTGAAATTCTTTCCTTCCAGGCTGTCAATGTAGAACTCTCGAAGAAAGCAAGAACTCGAAATAATTGGAAATCTCCAATTGTCTTAATAGCTTCGGGGCCTTCATAATATAGGAACTGCAGCAAAATCCAAAAAAAGACAGAAGAAATCTGTAGATAATTCTTGAAAGAGACAATTTGCCTAACAAGTACAACAAGTACAAGTCAAAGGAACCCCTATCGCCGTTAGAAGGAACAATTTATGTCGCCATTTATTCAGGAACGAAGATTTATCTCAGCAAAAGCTCGATCGAAAAAAATATTGATGTAAAGGTCAATCAAGATAATAGGGAAAATGATACAAAACTTCTCCTTGTTACCTGCGCCAAGTTTCCCGCAGCTATTAGCCCACACACAATATAGTAAATCATTTCATTTCTTTCAATTGAAGCTTTGAATAAGTGTCGCCGTCTTGACAAACTAGAAGAATAATCCAAACTAGACACATTCCAGTAAGACTCTGCGGCTGCAAATAGGGCCAAAAATACTTATCGTACTTTTAACCCACACATAAAACCACGTAGTTTCCGAGACTTATTGTGCTGATCTATTTACTATGAAATGAAGTTGACCCTAAGATCAATGAATGGTTGCCTTGCATTCGATGCAGGCATGCAGTGGTTTTCAATCCCGGAATGTATTCATTATGGGTTTTTTTAATGAATAATTGAATATTTAATAGAAACCAAGAACATAATAATAATCTCAATTTATTCCGAAATGTGTGCAATGCGTATCCTTCATATAAGAATAAGTGACCGCAAAAAAAGAGAGAAAAAAAAATTCTAAAGTCATAGCATCAATAAATCGAAATTGAATGATATTGAATAACAAAGAAGAAGAAAAGCTAATTAAAGAGATACTGGAAATGAATGCAAAAAAAATACATAAAACATTTATCTGTCTGTCCCGCATACATACATATCCGATTTAAGAGGTCAACATTGTATTAAACATAAGCATTTCATGTACGTTTCAATGCAGAGGAACATAATGCAGTCCTTTGGCATTAACGTGAAATAGTAGCTGACAAGAATTCCGATTTAAAATCATCAAGAATTTACTTGCGTCTACATGTGTGTATATATATATCTGCCATAGTATTCATGCACGCAGTGTTGAACATTGGCTTAGCTACATATATAAATACATTGAATATGAAAGAATTTTTAAGCGAAATATTTGAAAATTCTTTAAAAATTTGATTGCAACTAACTGCCTTTTGAACTGATTTAAATATTTATCTTGTTTTTTCCTAATTTTTACTAATTTTTTTTTTTTTTGTTTTTTCTTTCATTATTCTTATTTTGTTTTTATGGTGAGATTTTTAACTGACATTGCACTAAAAATCATCACATTACCCTCAGTAAACTTCCTGGCATATGTGTAATATTCGGTTTCACCTATGGTTCAAAGCGTGAAGTGAATTATACCGCTACATTAGAAAACTGCATTACAATTTGGCACTTGTCCCAGAAATTATGTAAATTTTTACCACTCATATGCTTACCTTCAGAGACCATCAACTCACAGTGAATTATTATTATCAGTATAGTCAGTTGTTGGCGTCGTCGTCGTCATTGTCGTTGTCGTTGTCATTATCGTTGTCCGCCGTTAATCCTCACCCCCGCTCTCCCACTCCCACCCGCCGGATACTTATTTTTTTTTTATATCCACTGAACACTGTCATCTTTTAACATTAGTACATGTGGTAAATGTTAAAGCAATAATATTAACGTTGTGTAGGCGTACATGTGTTTGTGTCGGTTGGGTATCATGTTAAATTATGATAATCACTTAAATTAAAGTGAAAACAACATGTAAGAGTTAAGTAGATAAAGTTTATTTGTACATATATGTATATATATATATATATCTACGTAGGTTGTGATTATGTATACTTAAACCATTAGGTAGAAGAAAAAGTAGAAGAACAAGAAAAACAAGAAGAACAAGAATAAGAAGAAGATGAGAAGCAAAAGAAACTAAAGCCGAACGGAAACATTTGTTTAAAAGGCTCACAAAAGGATGTTCACACAAGTTTTTTGTCTTAACCTTTCCAAGCAATGCCTGCTGTTATACACTCTACGACTGACGTAAAACTTTCTACATTTTAACCGGATACTTATTTCAAATGCGATCATGGGCTACAACTTTCTTGTTATTCTATTTATCGCTGTTCTTGCTGCTTTTGCTATTATTGTTGCTGTTGTTTTTCTTGTTGTCATCTTACTTTTTCCTCTGCAACACGACTTCAACTTTTACGATTTTCAGTAAAATTTTTGATTACTACCTTCTCCCTCTGCGCGATAGCTGCTACTGCTCCTACTGCTAACGTCATTTAGTTTTGCTTAGCTTCGTAGAAAACTTTTCATAACATAAAAGAAAGTAAAAAAAAAAGAAAAAACGAAAAAGCGACATTTAACTTAAGACGAATTTTGAACACCCCCTGTGCTAAAACTAAACATATTTGAAATATAAATCCGACTTAATTGCGGGTTAAATCTCTTTAAGAAGAAAAAAAGAAAATTTGACTTTTCTAATATAAACGTCGGCCCATTCTTATAAGTGCAAGCAACTTGAAGAAAAAATTTTTTTTCGTTTCTTCTTCGTAAAAATGCCGTTCAAAAACTTTACAGTCTAATACTTAAATAAGCAAAGAAAATAATTGGCTTTGTGAAGATCAAATTCAGTATAACCTCAATGTTGTTTTTAGTGATTTTTTCAATCCATTTAATCCCCACATTAAAAGCTTCTTCCCTTCAGATCTTTAAAAACTCATAACTTAACGGGTCGTATAACTTCTTCTTCTAAAGAAAAACATTTAAACTACAAAAATATTTTAAGAAAATGGAAAAGAAATAAAAATCAAAGTGAGGCAGCTCTGGTTGCTCGATCAATTGTTTTTTGTAATTTGATCCTTATAAGAGCATCTTTAGGATGAAAAGGTGCATTTTCTTGATGACAAATCATTCTCGAAATATTTCCATTGTGCTTGTTTAAAAGTCTCAAAGAGTACAATTCCAGTTTGAGCATTTCAAAGAAAATCCTCAAGCTCATGTAACAAACTCGAAACCTTTCGCCATTTGTCTTCGCTACAACAAAGAAGGAGGGCCTATCTTCAACATCTTAGCGATAGGTCGAAATCTTGTTTACTATTACTTTACACTGCTTACTATTACTTTACTTCACGTTAGTTCACTTTCGCGACAATATCTTTAAAAAAGTCTTAATTCGATTTAAAGTGTTTTGATATATCATTTAACAGTCAAGACTTCAATGTGCCTGACCGTTACCTTGTTAGACGAGCTGATCCTCCCCCACTTTCCTGGCTGATTAGTCATATTGCAAAAAGAAAGAAGAAGATTAATCCGTCTATGAAGTCAGGTATATAACCACTCAATTAATTGACGGCCTTTAAAAACCAAACTATGAATTTAGTCAGTAATTCCTGTGCAGATTACAGTTCCTGACATGAATATTATCTTCACAACTTCATTTAAGCCAAGTTTTCATTCCTGCTTATTATTAGAAAGCACCTCTCCTGACATTTTCCTTGACGGCCTTTGAAAACCAAACTATCAATTTAATCAATAATTCCTGTGCAGATTACAGTTCCTAGACTTTCTTCGACATGGGTATTATCTTCACGGCTTCATTTAAGCAAACCTATTCCAATTTCTATTCCTTCTTATTATTAGAAAACACCTCTCCTGATGTTTTCCTTAATCGACTTTTTTTTCATTTTCTTTTCTCAAATAAATGTGTCGGCGAGCAATTTGCTTTTCTTCGACATCCTTCGATGTCATTATTATCTTGACGACTCCACTTAGCCAGCGTTCTCCTTAGCTCACTTTTAATGCCTTTTTCTTTCTTTCAAATTAATATGCAGAAATTTTCAAGTTCTCCATATTTTCTAGGAGGAATGCAAGGTCCGTTTACTTTAATCCTAAATTTACAATCGATTATTTAATAAAGTGTTTTAGTATTTCTGTTGACCCACCTGACGCATGACGCAGGTAGTCGGCAATAATATAATAGATTTTTGTTACTATTAAGATCATTTCAAACCACCAACCTTCAGAATAAACTAAGGAGAGCATCTTACAATAACTCGCGCATATTTTTGTGTGGACGGATTTGTTAATTTTATAGTTAGGACAAAAAGTAAAGCTCCAAAGGGGAAGTTTCTTAAAGCCGTAGCCGTACTTAAAAGCAACGAATCATGCATGGTTGGATCCACCGGTTGATTTTATTGATTTGTAAGCTTTCCTTGAATGAAATGAAAAAATTCGACAACAAATCTGCTCCTCTAGGCCAAAACAAAGGGTCAAATTGGCATTAGTCTAAGCGGTACAAGCAGCTATACAAACATACAGTACTAAACCAATTTCATATTTTCTATCGATCAAAATTGTGTATATAGTTGAAATGGTCGGTCTTGCCCATATATTTTATGCATTGCAAACACTTGAGAAATTTAATATACCTCCTGTGGTGGATATGACAAGACGAAGAAAAATATGCCTTCACTTGTACTTGAAATTTATGTTAATTTAAAAATCTTAACTACGAACAAAAAATAAATTTCTAAAACTAAAGCAAATGTGTCACTAGTCAAACGCCGACGTTTTTAATACCTACCTCAGTAAATTATATAAACAAGCTAAACATGTTTTAATATGTATGTTATTTGAACGTTCGGAAGGCGACGAAATTGATTTGGAAAAACTAATAAAGATTTTTCCATATTAGAAACAAATCAGTTTTGTTTTTTTGTGGGTTGATCAGCATATATATATATAGTGTGTAAGGAATTATTATAAATATATATCATCGGATTTTTGCTTTCAAAGGATTTCAAAGAGCCTTTAATTATTCTTCCATATCTAATGGTTAATGGCGAGAAGTTCTTACAATATCGTATATCGCATATCGTATCGTATAAAATGGACATATTTTATTTTCTCTTTTGTGATAAATTATTTGGCTGCACTTTTTAGATTATCATATGAATTAAGCCAATATTTATTTTTTGCCCACTTTTAATACATAGTTTTTGGCAGCTATCCGCTTAAGTACTCGGGTAAATAAGAACCGCTAATAACCAAATTAGTGTTCGTGATATGCTTTTCTTAAAACGTAGGTAGCTATAGCGAATGCTCAGCCGATAAAGGCATAACACTTACCGACTGAGCATACACTCACTAAACTGCGGTCATCACCTACCTGCCTCTTTCTCTTTGCTCACTTCTTTCGGACACGGATAGCCGACATGTCTTGAGCAATCAGTAAAATTTCAAATTTAAAGTTTTATGCTTTTGAAGCAAGAGTTTTACAAATTTTCAACTTTTTGGTAATTGTGGCCGGACTCATCAAACGATATATGCTGATTCTCGAAGTTAACAAGAAAAATGAGTAAAATTTTTATAGTTTCAACCTCTTAGCCGATAATTACAAAAGGAAGTATTAACCGAGAAGGCGAATAAACAGATCTTACTGTATAAATATCGTTATTCAAATTGATCAGAACATATATATATGTCTAAACCTTGAGCACTTGCTCTCTTATATGCTACCTATAAGGAATGTAGAAACGATTCTTCAGAAATTAATTACATTTGTTGAATGCAGGACAAGGGCAGTCTTTTCAATTATCTTCGTTCTTTACGTATCGTAGAGAACCAAGTTAAAAAAATCGTAGAGACTTCTGTACAAAAATTCTGGCGTAAAATATATCGAACGATGTATAGTTTTATGGTGTCTTCACTTATAGCGGCCACGTAAGAATATTCGATATCCTCTCAGAGACATCATCAGTATAAAAAAAGTAAAAGCTAACTGTTTTTCTTTTAAAATATTTTTCTTTCTTTTTTTCTTCTTCTTTTTCTTGTTGACTGCAGTGCAACTAATACCGAAAATTACCCCAGCAGCAGCAGTTGTTGATATTGATGCGGATTTTTGTAACTGCAACCACACGTTATAATATTCTCTTATGGTTTAAGGTTGAATGTTATGAAAATATTTTTTAATTTTCATCCAAAAAAAAAAAAAAATGGCTTCTCTTCTTCTGCTCTATGCGACCTTTCAAGCAGTTGAATGACATCTAAGTAAATTTTATTAAGAAATAAAAAAAACGTGACCAATTTTCATGGTATATCTAATCGAAAATAATGCGAAAATGCATAAAATTTAATTTTCATTTATTTTCAGTACGTGAAGACAGACACATAGCGAAAGGAAATTTTAAACTTCGTATTTTATTAAATATTCATAAACAGCTTAGGAACGAATTCATTACAATAGAAATTCTCTTATTCAATTCTCATATTTGAAAACATCAAACTGTTATAGGACATTTCAAGAGTTATTTTAAGAGAAATTTTTTACAAAATAAAACGGATCAAACATGACTAAAAGTGAAAGTTAAGAATGTTAAGTTCAAGAATGCGAAAAATTTCATACATAAAGATGTCCCATATGTTGGACTGCGACCCGTCATTGTTTTCTGTTCAAATTTTTTTTAATATCTTGTTTAATATTTCTTCGCTATATAAGTGTACTGCAATCGCTAGGTGCAGCGCAATCACTAGGTGCAGCGTAATCACTAAGTGCAGCGCCGCATTCGGCTAATTGCAGCACAGTAGTTAAGTGCAGCTCTGCATTCAGCCAAGTGCAGCGCTGCATTCGGCAAAGTGCAACACAGTAGCTAATTGCAGCGAAGCATTCAGCTAATTGTAGCACAGCAGCTAAGTGCAGCGCTGCATTCGGCTAATTGTAGCACAGTAGCTAAGTGCAGCGAACCATTCGGCTAATTGTAGCACAGTAGCTAATTGCAGCGCTGCATTAGGCTAATTGCATCAAGTTGCTAAGTGCAGCGCTGCATTCGGCCAAGTGCAGCGCTGCATTCAGACTTCAAGACTTAAAGCTTCTTTCTTACCAAAACTTGAATTATAGAGACAGTAAAACGATTCACGCCATTTACTAGCGGAACTATATGATGGCCCTAACAATTGTTTTGACCAACTAATTTATTAAGCAAAAGTTTTTCATAGCACTAACGAATATCTCAATGTATCATTATTATTTATTGTGGATGAATTATGACTATCCGCCTTATTCTGAGCGGCCTTCTAATTGCTCCTTTTTCACAGCTTCATTTATCATTTACATGAACTAAGAAGCTTGTGTTAGTTCAAAATTGATTTTGAAGGATTTTATTATCGCCACTTTCGTTTCGGAACATGTTATTTAATAACAAGTGACGCAAACCTGGAGAAGCAAAACACAAGCACTAATTTTACGATCGCTGATCAATAAAAATGCTAAAATAACTAATTAATTCAGTGTTAAGTAGTGTAACTAATACAACTTTCGAAATTGGAAGTTAGAACGGGAAGTTAGTGCCCCCACATAGTAAATTTCGCTATTGGTTGTTTAATATCTCTTAGTTATACCCTGCAATATTTTTGCTACAAAAGTTTATTAAGTGCGGATGTGTGTAACGCCCAAAAGGACTTGAGACAGTTCCACGTTTTATTGTGCCGACAAATTTTAAATCTAAGCTTGTCTGATCGTCTATCACTTTGACCTTCTATCCGTCTTGTTTCATTTTCTCAACTTACAGATTTGTTCGGTAAGACTGCACTTTAAGAATTGGGTAAATACCACTAGTAAATTTTGGTGATTTGTTCGCCAAGATCGCTTGCTGAAGATAATTTCATGTCTCAGGCAAGTGGTCTAAATTGGCCAGTTGATACACTTATAAATATATTTTCTGTAGTAATCACCCTTTGATTGTTTGATATTATTTGACGGCTACGTGAAGTAATCTAAAGTAAAGATATCCCACAAGTTTCTTCCTTTTTTTTCGATACGAAATCAATAGGCCACATATCCCATCTTGTTTAAATGATTATGTACCATAGTCCTGGGAATGTTAGTGGCATCCGCTATTCCGCGCACATTATACCGCGTGTTTTCAGCAGGCATACTCTCGATAACGTCCGTATCCGTCGTTGATGGGCGGCCGCTGCGATCTTCATCTTTCGAATCAAAAATGCCAGGTCTAAGTTTCTAGTAAATCAATTTCGGACGGTTCTAATACGTAGTACCACTCCCATAAACGATGAAAATCTCCTCTGCAGTGTCCTATAGTGTGTTACCATCTTTTTTAAGGCAATGAAGTATAACATGACTCAAGTGCTTCTTTGGCTATCCATGTTGAACGCCGTAGAAAAAGATTGTAAAAAAGACTTTGTCACCACAAAAACGTACCACTGAAATCGATGACATAGACGAACAATAGATAAGCCTGCATCTTTACGAACATAGCGGACTCGGGATCATACATAGCATCGCGGAGTAAAAACTCATGGGACTGCGATTGCGATAGGAGTGGAAATAGAAATAGAACAATAGATGACCCGACCGAGATGTCGCCGTGCATTGGGCATCTGCGGGTGTGCATCGCTGTCTCTCGGAACAGCGCAGTCGACAGACGCTGCGCAGTCGGTAGGTGCGAAAATGCATAATATTTAATTTTCATTTAATATTTCATATAACCGCGTGAAATTTGCAACGACGTCTGCACTTGAAAAATTCCACACATTGAATCCGTCTATGTTTCCTGATCTTTATGAGTCAAAGCCAAATTACTTTAAATTTTCTAAGTCTAATCAATGCTTAAGTTAAATTTCCAAAAAAATAAAATTTACTTTGTATTATTAGTGAAGGATTTCGGTTATTTCCATTTGTTTATTGTTGCGGGCAGATCCTCTCCGCTTTCAAAGCTTATATATGAAGTTTAATTGCATGTAAAGGAGTTTTTAAAAAGCCTGGCACATAGTTAAACTAAGTTCTGGGAATACACGGGCGTAACTTAACTTGTTATGCTTAGTTTTGGGTATAACTAAAAGCTTTTACAATTCTTATACCCTGCCGGAAGGTATAAAAGTTTTCGCTACTTTTATGTAAATAATATAAATGACTGATTGTTAGCTAATAAATAAGAAAAGAAACCACCAAACTGCCTGATAACAGAAGACTGTCAGTGAAAGATTTAATAATGTACGCTGTGTTTGCGAACAACAAATCTCGGCTGCCTCTTTAACGTTATTAAATTTTATGCGATAACATGAATATTCAAGTCAGTTAACAGTTTACAGACAGTGATTTATCTAAATATTGCTTTTGCCCACACGGAGGTTACTTTGCATCATTTATACGCGAGAGAATGTTACTAACATAAAAGAAACCTAATCTAATACTTTTATCGTTGCGTTTGTAACATATTGAAATAGCTGCCTAAGAACACGTGATACGAAGCAGGAATCCTAAGCCAATGAGATCAAATTGCCGGTAAACCCATTGCAGACATGATGGCACTGCTTTGAACTCAAGGGAGGCACGCAATGGGCTACTATCTGCTAGCTACTTTATTGTGGGCACGTTCCGCTTTCTGTTTTTTCAAATAAGTTCGCCGTTTTTGTACTTACGCCCCGTCGATCAAGTGTCCGTGCAAACTTTTCTCTCCTCGAAATCTATCTCTAGTTTTAAACCTTTTAGATTTTAAAACAAATATATTTTTCTTCTTCTTTCATAGCGATGAAACATTTCCTCTAAGTGTATGACCACTAATTTCTTTTGACCTCCTTATGATCATCATGACATCATATGACGAGTTTCTTCCACTTAATTCTTTGTACATCGTATTGTAGGGTCTGTCTTAGAAGCATGGCACAAGTCGAAGTATATGACTTTTTCTGGGACGGAGAAAACGACTCATACACTTTCTGCCTTCTTTTGGTTACATTGCTGCTCTTGTCTCCCTTTTTAATTACGATGGACGCAGTCATCGAAAGAACCTGAGCCGCTTGTGAAGATGAGGTGCGAGATTTTACGTTAATGGAAGTCACCTTCTAGCCTTCTAATGTTCTGTTCTGCTTCTCATTTATTGAATGAGATCATCGCAAAAATGCATTTACTTTCGTCATTCACGGCACGTTATTTACGGTAAACCAAGTTACGAGATTTTATCCAGCCCAAAAGGCGCCATTCAGAAGCTTGTTGAAATTATACGTTTCGGTTCTTCTACGTTCGTACTTGTTGTCATCACGCACAATCGAAATAAGGAAATTGCCAACTAGTGTTTGTTTAAATATGACCAATCGCACATCTAACATGATGACACTCAGAAAAAAAGTAACGAAAGAGAAAGAGATAGCAGGCATTCGCCCAAATGGTGGAATACCATATCATTTTAATTATTTTTTCAAGATAGTCGATTAATTCTGTACCACATGCATCTCGAAATACGGACGCCGCGACTTTTCCAGTCCACCTTGCCTTTTTATTCGTTTTAAATGGCTTTCTTTTCACTCTAAAGTGTAGAGATTTCTTTTTTTAATTTAATATGACCAATCACAGATGGGATTGTTGTCTATACGTGGAATGAGATGGCGGTCATAAGGAAGTAAATGAGAGGAAAGACGTGATGATATGCTGGGCACAACTTAGTGCTTGTGTGCCCAATCGCGATCGCTATAGTTGGGACCAAAGTAAAATCTACCGAATTTGAATCCGCAAACACTGATGTCGTAGTAGAGATTCTTATCTACTCGGCTAATCATATTATCTGTTTGTCTTAAAAATTAAAATAGAAAATTAGAGCTTGGCACATGCTTTCTTATAGCAAAGTTAGGAAAAAGGGTCAAGCTCAGCCTGGGAGTGCCTATAATAGTAATATCTATCTCTTTCCCCTTTCTCACAGTTCGTAACCAACACCAGGGGATGTCATCTACAGGTGACACTTACACTTAAACCGTATGAAAAAACATTTCGAAATTTCAAAATGTTTTCTTGAACAATTTCCTATGACTTGGTATCACACTCAAATATCTCCCAAATATATATTAAAACCGCGTAAATGTGCGAAGTAATAATGATCTCGATAAGTGTAATAAAACGCCCAGAATACAAAAAAAAAAAAAAAGAATACAAAAAAACTTAATTACATGCCTTTATGTACTCCCTGTCTGTGGACGCCTATGTATGCTGCAAAGCGGTTGGCATCAACATTTTTCACATATGCATGCTTATGAATTCTATAGATTGAATCATTTACGCGTACATGCATGCCTGCGCTTATATGTATTTGCTTTCATGAATCCAGCCGAGTAGAATTTAATTTAATCACATTCAAGCTGTGGTTTTTTCCTATGAATTATTATCGTAATATGCGGCTGACGCAAACAAATTAGCCCGTTAACGCATCGTAAAGGACTCAAAAATGATAAACATCTTTTTGCACTTGCTTCCTATTTATTGTATTGTATTTTTGATTTATCTATTATACGCTTAATTAGGTACTAAAAGAAACACTCGCCATTAAGGTCTTTCAAGTTAAGAAACCAACAAAAGACCATGCTGCTCCTTTCGTATACGTTACTCAAGTGAACTCTTTCGTAAGATATTTCACAGTTGCGTTCTGTTTCTTCTCCACACATACCTTTTACTTAAACAACATTTCCAATCTTTCATAAGACTCTTACATGCATACACATTCATGCAGTCACATCTTACGCCAAGAGATTCCCCTTACGCTATATCATCGTTACGCAACATCGTTTAAAAAATTAATAAAATTCAGAAAACAATTGAAAAATATTAGAATCAGAAAATAATTGAGAAACTTTGGAAAAATCACTTTCCGTAAAATGATCATAGTTACCTGACGGGCGCGCTTATAGGCAAAACGTATATATATATAGACATACGTCTCACAATCAACACTTCGTATTCGTATTCAACCATTTTTATTGAAGGAGAAGAAGAGGAAGTAGATAATAATAAATTACAATTTTCCAATGCGCCTACGTATAGTACAAGCGCATATCAATTGTGCGCCTGTCACCGTACATTAAATGATCGTTTAAATTTCTGCGGATATTTTCATAAAATATTTGTAGCGATAACTATGAGTTTAGGTAAAACATCAGCAGCGTATGGACATTAAGAAGAGTAATCTTAATGAAAGCAACAGGTTGCGATATTTAGATTGCAACAGAGAATCCTAAGTGGATTAAAAAGATCGTAATTTAATTTGCATTGGTAAAGTTTAATAAAAAGAAAGTAAGAACAAGAACCCTAAAATTTAATGAATTTAGCAAAAACGGTGAGCCAATGGCACCAGCTTAGTCAACTTTACCATGAAAATAATGCCGAATACTGTGTTGCATTTCTCAATTGATAGCGAGGAGTTAAGTGGCAAGCAATTTTCATAGGGAGGTAGGGGAACACTTGAAACCCAACACAAATTTCTTAGAGCTAAAATCCGTAACTGCTTCTGCAAAGATTCAATGGAGTTTACATGGTGAACATGCGGCCGAGGCGTATTCCAACGGAGGGCGTACTAACCTGATGTGTAATCTTTTCGTTACATATGGGTACGTCAAATTCTCTCGACCAGCGTTTGATGAAGCCTAGCACTGATCTACCTTTATTCCCAGAGCGTTTATGATAAAACCAGAAATGAATCCCAAGCCTAGTAGGTCTATAAAATTTTCCGTTATGAACAAGCTCCGCCCCAAAAATGATAGCTTCTTACATTTCTTTTGATTTAACCACATGAAATTGAGGGAAAAAAAACCAATTTAAAACTCCAGAGTCAAATCGGCGATCAGCTGATTGGGTAGCAAGTCATTCAAAACCGCTGGAACGGCAAAGTCGACTGAGAAAATGATAGCGTCCGTATTTTGAGATGGGTTTGGTACAAAATTCATCGACTGCCTTGAAAAGGGACAAAGGACCAATAGTCGTAGTCGAAAGAAAAGAAAAAAAAATGTCCATATATTTATATTAATTCACCGTTACATTTACATGTCAATTACTTTTAAAGGATCTCCGCTCGTTGTGATGGTTGATCTTAATTTCAAATGCAATCTGTCGACATTTTTTCTTAATTAAAACAAAAAGCCTTTTCTTATTCGCCCATTGTTGCTTATGGAAACGGGCTTTTTAAGTTGCATACCCTTCTCACGCTTCATAACGTTTAGTAACGCTTAAATGCTCTGAAAATTACTTAACCTTGAAAACCCCTTGACCGACAATTACTTATATTCTTTGTGCGAATTAAAAACTTTTATTATAATTATGCAGCAGAACCCACTAACTTCGTTGTCAAAAATGCATAGTCGAAGACTTTCTTTCTTATTTTAAATAAATTTGCGTAATAAAAAACTCTTTTCCGTTTCTAATTATTTTGCTTTTCCATGTGATTATTTAATTAAACCACACGCACATTTTTTATTCCGGCATTCATTTTTAATGTGTGAACATATAATGCATTCTGCACGTATACACGTTTCCATCTAATTGCGTACGGAATGTAAGCAAATATGCGGTAATGTTTGTCTATTGAAATTTTCTATACACATATATGCGTGCATGCAATGTGCATGTGCAAGTAACAAATTTATTCTTATTGTTAAAATTGTGTGTGCAACGGTATGGAAAAAAATGCACAAATAAAAATAATAGAGAATTAATTTTCATTTACGTACATAGAAATAATTGTTAGAAATGAGGTTTTCACGAAATTTAGTTGTACCGATAGCTACAAAAGATAATTTTGTTTTTTCGTTTGAAAACAGAAGTGTTCCCCGCTTACTCAGTCGTGCCTTTCAATCGATTTGACCCATTCTCAATAACGATCTGCGCGCAGGAATTTAAAATGTTTCTAACACATTTGAAGGCGGTAGCTTCATTCCTGCAACCCGGAATATACATGTAACAGATTTTACACAGACAGACAGAGCGATCAACTCAGAATTTGATACTAATCAAAAAAATATATATTTTGAAGTTTTAATCCTATTTATAAATGCGATAAGTTTTCTATTGTACCCATAAGTTTTCTATGGTAACAGTCGATAGTTCTCTGGTCTACCACTTATCCCTCCTGATTTGGAGCCCCCTATGATTTCTGGATAGTGTAATGGCTATGTCTTGAAATTCTCCCTGCCTGTCTGAATGTCGAGGTATTGACTTTATTGTTTTTAGAAGCGCACTTAAGTTCCACTTTAAGAGTATTGGAGACTGTATGCGACGGACGCACGTGTTATTGCTGAGCTAGCTACTTTGGGAGATGTGGAAGGGTTTTAAATATTGGTTCCACGAACAATCCACAGACAGTATATCTGAGAAAAACACAAGTGCTTCATCTTTATATGAACAAATAGATTGACGAAACCTTCTCACGGCAAATAATAAACCCTGGGCCATTCTTTACCCTACCCTTCCTTTGGTCTCCTTCGGTCCATGATTTACAATGGGAGACCCCGAAGTATAGTCCCATCATACCCTGCTTTATCATCTTCTGATAAAAGAACTAAAAAAGCTACATTTTATAGTTTTCTTCTTAGGAACGTAAATGTCTCCTTTTCCACATTCTCCTATACAGCATCCCAAAGTAGCTATACACCACAAAGAAACAAAGTTCTCTCTTGGAGATCGCTTACTGCTTCAGGTTCCAATACGTCAGTTAACCCAATTTACCAGACATAGACTTTCCGTAAATTATTTCTGCTCTTCTTCGCTTTACAGTTCTTAGTATAACAAACAGTTTTATAGATTGTAGGGCTAATCACTGAATATACATTACATATATGTACGTACATATCTACATAATTGTTAAATATTTCTTTTTCTATATGCACAGGTTCCGCAGGTCATTTTTTGTTTGTTTTTTTTATAAAATGTTTTATGTTTTCAATCATCCAATGTACTAAAAAAACAAAGTAAATTGTTATGTGTTCATGTTTTTTTTATTGCTCCTTTTTACATGTTGACGTTTTTATTGTTTCTATATTTTTTCTTTTTTTTTTTTACATCTTTTTGCTGTTTCATAATCCTCGTAGAAAAATTTTTAATTAATTTATTGAGAACGCAATTTTAGTCAAACACTAGCAATCTTTTGACAATAATTTTATCTTTTATAACCTTTTCGTGTTCTTCTAATGTACACTTCAACACTCTCAAACTTTTTATTGTGTTCATGGCATTTTATAAAATAGTGAATAATTTCAAAGGAATTACGCCTAGCGTTAGTGTTGTATTATTTAATAATTCAGAAAATTAGTATAATTAGTGTAATTTACACGACCGATTTACCACTACGACTCCACTTCCTCTTTTTCTTTTCATTCTTTTGATCACTTCACCGTTCTTGGCTAAAAAAAATATCCGATCATGTGTTTAATTCGTCAGCTCATCACCAAAACAACTTCTCAACGTCAACGTGATATCTTTCTTAAGAACCGAGATTAACAATTGCACTTATGCAGTGTTGTATCTGTAACAGACATTGGAATGGTTCCAACTTTCAAATGATAAATATTACGAGAGAACGAGAAACATTAAGAAGAGCCACACATTTACTATTATAACAAGATGATAAGGGGTACAATTCCTGAACGAGTGAGCAAATAAAGCAATAAGCATATCCTTTCGTAGACACATCTTGGGAAATCATAAGGATAAACAGCTTTCTTTTCATAGTTATTTTACTGATTTTATGGGTTTAATCATGCCAATGCAAAAAAAGAGTATTACTAAAGAGGAAGATAGGACAGGACAGGCTAATAAGAATCTAACTCTGCGAAATGTAATACAAAATATGGTTTTGTAAGGAATCTATGAGAAGAACTCTATTGCTAGAAGGATCGTAGGTAAATAAAGAAGTGATAAACAATAATAATAAATAATTATAAATAATTATTAAGAAAATTATATGAAAATATTCTGTGTGAGAACACATGGTAAAGTAAATATAAAAAAGATACATAACATTACAGGTAAATGAGGACTGATTTTCATTTTAATCTCGTACATCTTCTAGTTCTCATGTTAATATATTTTCTAAAGTAAGTCGAAAAATTAGGGCAATGCATTCATTCTTATGGTACGTGAGAATTTGCTTATTATAAGCAAATGAGTGTGATCGACAAGGTCAACTTTCTGCTGCTGCAATCAACATTCTCAAGTGAATATCAGTTATGGTATGAACGTAAACACCTAAGAACCTTATTTCATACATACTTATAAATATGTGAGTGCAAACACCAACACATATATATATGTAGGCAAATTCGTTTATTTCTTTAACGTTAAGTGGAAAAGAATTAGGTTAGCAAATGGCAAAAAAAGAAAACAAGTGAGAAAAGTATTTCTAGTTGTCTTAACGCGAAGTCTTGGTTACCTATCACATACGCGACAACGGGTATGTCAATAATATACGCTTACTAGACTCTCTTTCATCATGGGACTTAAGATTTAATATTGAACCGTAAAGATCGGTAAATAATCCAATAAATTGACGATTAATGCAATGCAAAAGGAATAGCTCAACGTGTTTACCATCATTGGATATCAATCCAGGTTCCTTCTATTGTTGAATATAATAACAGCAACAGTAGCAAAAGTCACAATCAAACCAATACATCGCTGATATATACATAAGAAAAATTAAAGTTATGTAGGTTTTTGCCAACGTTCACGTTAATATTACTTTTGAAAAGTTTAGCATATTTTTTATTTTGCAGAAATCTATTTGTGTCACACTTTTGAACGTTTTTCATTTAGTAATAGACCGCACTTGGTGTAGTCATAAGCTTAATTAGTAAAATTAAATAATGGGATTATTACAAGTTTGCGTGTACGTGTTATTCGTGGTACGTTTATCAAGGACCCAGGAGTCGGCAAACCATGACGATCTGTCTGTCCAGCGTTTCGTACGACAAAATCCAGACTTCTTTCAAGATCTAATGGCTCAATTTCAGCGTATGAACGATCAAGTGGCTCAACAATGGGTTCCAGCTTTGAGTCAAATTAGTGATGGATTCCAACAGGGAGCACCGTTGCTCCAGCAAGTGCCGCTGCTTGGTCAGTCTTTAGCTCAAAGCATTCTAAGTAGTTCGGACTCTTTATTAGGGGCGTTTGGTAGATCCAACGGTGATGAAGATGATGAAGAAACTGCCATTCAGCAAACGCCAGCGTCGCAAAAAGACAAGGAGCAGAGTGAAGGACGACAGCAACCCAAACAACCATTGGATATGATTTGGGGCACTCCTTTATTGGGATTGCAAAGTTTTATGCAAAATCCGCCTCCGCCTTTCAACTACAACCCTTTTATTACTGGTTGGTCCAATCAAATGCAGCAAGCGTCTGCTTCTGATATATCCGAAGTTCGAGTTAAGCCCGACATTGTCGATCCAACTCACAGATTGAGCCGCAAGACGACGCGAGATAACAACGCGGGAGATACGCAAAACTATCCATTTTCTAACGCGGAAATATTAAGAAAAAATATGCCTTTACTGTGGCTTCATGTCACTAAATCAAAATCGGTGAATTCTAAGAATCCTAAGGATAAACAAACACAGGCGAAGTTGTCCACCTTTAAAGATGAACTTGTCTTGGAATTACAAAACCTACAAAAAGTGGTTAAATTAGCCAACCAAGTGAAGCGGCTAAAGCCTTATAGCACTAATGCGGGTAATTCCAAAGCCTTGTCTCTAAGTGAGATTTCTGTTTATAAAATGACAATGGGGGATATTGAAGAAGCTTTGAAAGATGAAGATGTTCTGACTATTTTGCATACATTAAATCAATATCGTCGCACCACACCCAACAAGCGGCAAATTTCGTCAAATGATCTTCTGCAGAAACTTTCCGCAGAAGATTTAATGAAAATTATTGGTTACAACTCCCGGATGTCGCCTAAACTTGAAAACAATTGGATGAAAGGCGGAGAAGCCTTAAAGTCAACTGAATTGGATAATAATATTGATAATATGAAGTATTTGGTAAACGAAGCTGCTATTGGAAAATCTACGTCAATGTTGCACAATCCCGCCCTCAGTTACTGGCCCGGTCTAC
Organism: Glossina morsitans morsitans; assembly: GCA_001077435.1. Taxonomy (NCBI): domain Eukaryota; kingdom Metazoa; phylum Arthropoda; class Insecta; order Diptera; family Glossinidae; genus Glossina; species Glossina morsitans. The sequence goes on along the minus strand of CCAG010003572.1, from coordinate 7,118 downwards.
AACCAATAGAGCGACAGCCTACTGTAAATCCCTCACCCTTACCCACCCAATGGCCGCCATCCCAACTAAAAGAATTCACCCAAACAGGAGTGTTTCCGTCACAATACTGGATGGGACGAGCTTTGACGCATCTTCCACAACAAAGTTGGAGACAACTGATTCAATCGATGCACATGTTTGAACCTAAAATGCGACAACAACAACAGGACACACAGTTGCTGACACCTGCGGTTAATACACTCGATAACGTAGACAAAAATGATAACTACAACTCATTTCCCAGCGAAAATCAAATTACGCCTCCTACGCCCTCATCTGAAATGTCTAAACTTTCACAAGTACAACAGGTACCTGAGGCAAGGGAATTTGAGCAACGACATTGGATGAGCAAAGCTATGATGCAGTTACCTCAACAATCTTTCCCAATAAGTGATCCCGCACTGAGACAAATGCAGAACGATTTTCCTGTAGTGTCGCAACCATCCCTACAACAGTTATCTGAGATTAAAAGAACTGACACCATAAACCCGCAGCATAAACCTAAAAAAAACCCAACTTCATCGGAGCTTGATTCTAATAGAACAGGCATGAAACCACAACTTCCCAACGAAGACGATTTGTCAAGCGAAAGACCTGACACCATAAATCCGCAGCATAAACCTAAAAAGAACCCAATTCCACCAGAGGTTGATTCGAATAGAACAGGCACAAAAGCACAGTCTCCCAATGAAGACAATTTGAAGAAAAACGAACAAAAAATCAACTATGCAGGCCATCGTAAGAAGGTGCCCGAAAATGCCCGGCATAGCAGCAACCTGTACGGAACAGCTTATGACAATTATGATTTCTTATACTATCCTCAAATTTATCCGAAACTACAACACACAAGTAACAACAAATTAGATCGAATCTCTTGCCCATTAGTTGTTAACAACTATTACGGCGATTGCTCTACAACACCTACAAACAACTTAAATGCTTTAGGAACTAGCCATAGCGGGCACAACAGTGGTCCCGCTTCACATCTCTCTACTACGACTCTATGTGCTGAAACTGACACTGGTAACTATGACGATTTTCCCGTGACTGCCGCCTCTGCCCTTTTCGGTCCTACTCGTTCCGATGTTAATAGTCTAGTGACGCAGCGCACTCACGTTAATGCCAGCCCCTACAAAATGGCCATCGGAGATGACGAAATATTAAAAATGCTTCAAGAAAATAAAGCTTTGCCGGTAAGTTCATCGTTCTCTTCTAGAACACAATTGTAACCCGCCACTACACATAACTTCCTAATTCGTTGTGGTTTATTACTTTGGGAAACGCTCTGAAGTAACTTCATTTATTTTTTTATCAGTGTTAACAAATTCTCTAACCTACCAACAATCTTACGGTAACCGTTGTTTGCTTCATAGCCGAACAAGACCTTAGTAAGAAAACTTGTCTATTTAGTCATCGCCAATGAAGTAACTTCATTTATTTTTTTATCAGTGTTAACAAATTCTCTAACCTACCAACAATCTTACGGTAACCGTTGTTTGCTTCATAGCCGAACAAGACCTTAGTAAGAAAACTTGTCTATTTAGTCATCGCCAACTTTGTTGCATACGCAGGCTTGGGAAATCTCGTAATCCAACTTTTATCCGTGCTTAGCACTATAAGCAACAATACACCGTCTTCGATAGACTAATGACCCACCAACTTAATCTTAGAAAGACTTAGTGCAGCACTTATTTAGCAGCAAATAATCTGGCAAATTACTTACTTACCCTTAGAAAGCCCAAAAGCTAGCTACTTAATCTCAAACACACTTATAAATACATCTAAGTGATTATTTATTTTCTTCTTAACCTAGAAAAATTTTAAAAAACTGAATTATTTCGACAATGGAACCTAAGCAAAATTTTCCAAATTAATTAATCACATCATACTTTAAATGCATCGTTATTAACAGGTGACGTTTTTATAGAATTCAATGATGATAACTGCTACTCATACACAGACACAGCCACATTCAACGCCTGAAAGAGATAAGCAGCAAGGACAACAAAACATTTCTCTTCCAAATAAACAGGAAACCAGGTTAGATGCGCAAAACCTTCAATATTTCAATGATCTAGTAATATATAAGAAGCCAGAAGCGAAATATAGCAAACGTAGCAAAAGAAACGCTAATTATTACACTTTCGAGACCATAGATGAGCACTCATTAAGCGAGCTTAGGAAAGTATATAAAAATAATTTAAAAGAAATCACTTTGAACCCCAATGAAAATCCAACTGAGACATTGATGCGGTATGATGCCGAATCAATACGTGAGGCCTTAGAAACTGTTAACGCACACCCGGAACCGATCCAAGTAATTCATGAGCCACAAGAAACGGTGGAACTAAACAAGCAGCATCATCTACTAAGCGGCGATATGGGAAAACCCCAAATTGCTTACAAGGTTAGACCCCGTTATAACTTTATCGACAAGCAGGCTAATGATATAAAAAAATCGTTTAATGAAATGCAAAGTGAATCGCATTACGATTATTATAACTTACCATTACGCGACCATATCGGAATTGAACCTAATGCACATATTAAAAGTAAAAAGGAACCAATCAGTCACATAAGATCTGAATATGGTTTAACCCATTCTAGAACGGATCCAACTTCGCATTATCAGTCTTCAAAGGGGGATCAAATTTTCAGGAGACTAATCAATGCGATAAGCGACGATTCTGCCAAGTGCTGCAATGAATGCCAGCGAACGATTTTGCATGGCTTTGAAGAAATCCTAAAATCATTTAAATGCGAAGTTTGTGAACAAACTAAAGCCAATTGCTCCGATTTATTGAACATAAATGAAACACTAGAAAGCAATTTTAGTCTAAAAAGAGATACGTCTCATGAAAGATTCGTACAAAATGATTTAATATGCAATGAAACAGAAAGTGTCACCGGCGAGGAAGATGTGGCAAATAGCAGTCAGAACTCTGTCGTAATGCGTAATGTAAAACGTAATACTCAATTTACTCAAAACCATAAGCATTCCGTAACATCATCGATCGATGACTTAGACCAATCTGATGATATCGCAGAAATCTTAAGCTTCCTTAACGAATTAAGAAAACAAATTAAGCGAAATTACAAAAAAAGGCCAGAGAAACAAAGCAAGGCTCTTAAGGATTGGAAAGTAAAGTGTAGAGAAGCGAATGGGAAAGCGAAGAACGAAAAGAAAGCTCCCACAGCAAAATAAAAAATTTCGTTTCTTTTGCTAAATTTTACATAAACTTTGACTTCATTTAGTTTAAGATAACTTTTATTTATTTAACCTAATAGTCCTTTTAGTCCATTAAATTATATTTAAATCAATTCACTTCTCTTTCTTTTCCAAATATTCATGCAAATCAACATCGCAAAATCGCTACATTATAACAGCCATAACCATCCGCCTGTATCGTCGCCATCAATCGTACCATCAACCTCATCCGATGCTGAATTTAAGCCCGAGTCACCCGAACAACGGACTTTTACCCATTTTAGTCCTTTTCTAATGAAACCATTCATCGGTTTACCGCTCATCAAACATCATAACGTTCCTTGGCTGCACAAACCAATCTTTCATAAACTCACGACAAATCATTTTTCACCTTTATTTTAAAAAGCTTTAAAGGATCGACAACCTCTCCAAACTTCTTCTCACACAAATATGTTAACACATGGTTTGCTGAAATGTTTACTAACACTAGACATGCATTTTAAAAAAAAATTTCCAATTTTACAAAGCTGCCAATTGTCGGTCGAAACATTTCAAATCAGATCTGGTTGAAATGGAAATATCTCGGGCTAATGAAAAAAAAAAACAAGTTTTGTAAATCTCTTACGACGAGAGGAATTTAGCTTTGTTTATTTCGAAACAAGAGTTCTAGCAGCTATTGAAGTCTCTATAAATCTATACAAAACCTTATTTAATTGTAACGAACATTCATCAAATAAAAAACGAAAACGTACTCTTCAAAAATCTGTAGATTAACTTGGATTTTTTTTTTTTTTTTGAATTTGCGAAAACAAATTCATTTTAGTGTCTCAGATTTCCGATGTCAATAAATTCTGGTCTCGCTTGAATATGGCGAGATGTTTGGTCGTCGCTTGTACGATTACAATCTCGAAACTCCACTAGCAAATATATTCTCAAATTATTTTCTATCGTTCGTATTACCATGCATTTAATCGATTCATGCGCTCTCTATAAAGAAGCCGCGGGCGGTATATATATACAATTGCAAGTTAGCCTAAGAGGAGCTACAAAGAGAATGGAAATATAATTTAAAATGTACACGAAACACAATATGTATGAGACAGAGCGTGACATATATAGAATGAATAAATAGGTCTTAACTTTACCGTGTAGTAAAATGTGTTATACAAGCTAACAGGCTTGGTTCATACTCTCATTTCTTCTAGTTTTCTTCCAAAGTAAATTTTTCCTTGTATGTTCATATGATCAATACATTAAATAAATCCAAAAAGAAGGCCTTTGCGTTGTGGTACATAAAAGTTTTTAATAAAGTGAGATATGTATGTTAGAAAAAACATGCGACTCCCAACGGAAAAAATGGATACAAGCAAAGCCCCCTGCACTTCAGATGCCAATAAACTTGATGAGCGTAAAATTTGGAATTGATTTATTCAAGTGATAAGCGTATAACAATTCGCGTCAAAGTAATTTAGGTTAATATAAAAAATTCCCAAGGAAGGCAAATATATCGATTAAAGAAAATTCATGTAATAGTTGATTTTTCTAAATTGGGAAACGGGAAAAAGTAACCTTTAATGGATCGTCGTATATTTTGGTATAGAACTGGGCCACTTTGTTGCATTATCATTATTATTACATCGAGTATAAATTAATTTTACCTCACAAACTCCGAAAACCTACGACGTTATGTGAGATTTTCGCTCTCAATTCTATCGTCGAATAACTAAACTTTGCCTGATTACACTTTAGGTGTAGGTAACAACCGTAAAATCGTTCGCAACACGACACATTATTTTCACAAAAATATTTCCACACGAAACTAATCCGTTTAACATTTGCTAATAGTTAATGAAAGGTTTTCACGATTGAAATGATTAAAGTAAGACGACCATCCTATTCGAGTAAGTTGACAAGGGAAATATTTAGATTCTTATAAACGAAACTCCGACGAGCAATTTTATGATTAATGGTCTGTAGAAATATTTATTAACTAATGCGATAAGACCGCGCGCAATCATTCAAACGAACACAACTCTTCACTTCATTTTTACTCGACATTTTCACAAACTTTCCGTCAACTCACGAAAAATTTATCAATCGCATCTGTAACTTGAATAAACAATGTTGGCTATATTATGATATTTTCTTGTAATGGCGTTTTTTTTTTTTAAGCTTTTCGCTATTTTTATTTAAGCAATTTGTGAAGTGAGAATAAAATTGTGTGATTATCAATAAGGTGTCAAACTAATGTAGGAAGGAAATTTGATATAATTGATTAGAATTTCTTTTTTTTTGAGAAATCAACTTAAATTCTGTTCATAGAAATCCTTTATAGATTATCCTAGCAATAGAAAAACGCTAATATAAAGAAAACGTTTACGTTCTATTACAGAATTGTTAGTAAATGTTATAAGATAGATTGTCGCACTTATTTTATTTAATAAAGAATATGGTTGAGTTTTGAGCGAATTGAAAAACTTGGAATTTTGGAAGTTTATTAAAACGCAGTATTTATTCAAGTTAATTAGTTGGGATTATTGAATGTTGGAATATTTTTACAGGCAAATTTCTTGCAATTCGGTACCTTCGGTAGAAACAAATAATGTTAAGAACAGCCACACACTCCCTATTACAATAAAATAATGAAGCGATATAATCGTTGAGCGATTGAGTAATAAGCGATTGAGTAATAAATCGTAAGGGCAAACAACCTTCGTTCCATAGATATTTGAACTATTACATGCGTTTATTTGTTCCAAAAGAGAAAAGGGTCGCTAAAGCAAAAGACCGAGAAATTATCATAGCTAATTATGATGGAACTCTGCGATCTTGTAAGGAATCTTTGAGGAGAAGTTTATTGCTTTCAATAAAATTATATGAAAATATTTCAAGATTGTTCGTAAATTTAATACAGTGTATGAACATAATTATAGGTAAGTGATCTTCGTTTTAATCTCGTACGTCTTCTAATTCTCATGTCAATATAGTTTTGTAAAGTAAACCGAAAAATTAGGGCAATGCTTTCATATTTATGGCACATGAAAAATGTTATTATTTTGATATGTGAGAACATTGAGCGAATATAAAGGAATGAGTGTGATCGACAAGGTCAGCATTCCGCTGCTACAACCGAGGTTCTCAAGTGCATTTCAATTATGGTATGAACTTAAACACATAAGTACTTTATTTCATACATACTTATAAATATGTGAGTGCACACACCAACACATGTATATATGTAATTTTATTCGTTTATTCGTTTCGTTAAATTCGTTTATTTCTTTAATTTTAAGTGGAAAAAATTAGGTTGACAGATGGCAAAAAAAAGAAAACAAGTGAGAAAAGTATTTCTAGTTGTCTTAACGCGAAGTCTTGGTTCCCTTTCATATACACAACAATGGATATGTCAATAATATACGCTTACGAGACTCTCTTTCATCATGGGACTTATAAGATGTTTTTGCTCTTAACTGAAAATTAATTTAAATACTGAACTTTAGAGATCGCTAAATAATCCAATAAACTGACGATTAATACAATAAAGGAGTGGCTGAACTTGTTTACCACCGTTGAATATCAATCCAGGTTCCTTCTATTATTGAATATAATAAAATGTAGCAAAAGTCACAATCAAACCAATACATCGCTGATATATACATAAGAAAAATTAAAGTTATGTAGGTTTTTGCCAACGTTCACGTTAATATTACTTTTGAAAAGTTTAGCATATTTTTTATTTTGCAGAAATCTATTTGTGTCATACTTTTGAACGTTTTTCATTTAGTAATAGACCGCACTTGGTGTAGTCATAAGCTTAATTAGTAAAATTAAATAATGGGATTATTACAAGTTTGCGTGTACGTGTTATTCG
>CCAG010003570.1:0-35542 GCA_001077435.1 Glossina morsitans morsitans | reverse complement strand
AAATTTATAGAAAAGTATAATAATATTCAAAAATTGTATCTTTGTTATTTATGTGATACAAGTGTTAAATTAATAATTTCTTACTTTCATTTATAAAATTATTTGTCTGCAAAAACAAATAGATGTTTGATTTTGAATGATATTTTAAGCTGTACTTCACATTTCTTGATGTTCCGTTCGTTAGGCTTTTATTGTTTTGTGAGTACAAATAAATCACCGTTTCCGTATTTATTTCTGTTGAAATTAGCCATAATGCACATACTCACTTTATATGTAATTTATTCTTTATACAATATGTTTACGTGGAACACTCTGTTATCAGCACTCTCTTCTTCAACTCAATACTTATACGTTTTCGCAAGAATTAATTTGTCAACAATTTTTCATTGTTGTCATTAATATGAAATGAAATTAATATTTGTTTAATATAATAATCAGCACCAAAAATATTATAATAATTATTGTTAATCGTTTGCCTTTCGTCAAATTTTAATTTATATTTTCTTATAAAATATGCCAAGACCATGTTAAAATATCAAATGCCTTCTTGAGTCTAATTATTTGCAGATATGCATAAAATTTAATTTCTCATTTTTCTTTCTTTGTTCCTATTTTAAATTTCTGTATTTCGCCTTAAAATTTGTCATTTGTAAATATGATTGCGTTCTGATATTTCATTGAATTATGTACTAATATGCTAATTTAAGCACGCATTTCCACTTTAATTCGCTAACAAGTTAATCGACTTTAAATGGAAAAATGACAAAAATGTCTTTTCTTTTTATAATAAGATCAGCCATTCTACTTAACACCATTTGATAAATTTTTCACTTTTTGTGTCCTTCGTCGATTGCAAAAAAAAAAAAAAATTACCAAAATTTCAATTTAAATTTAATTTTTTTTCTGTGCACTAAGCGAGACAATTTGAAACTCCAAAAAAAAAAAAAATCTTCTCTTTCCTCCGCCTCCCCTACCGAAAATTAATGCCAACCAAAAATCGACAAAAATGGTGCCAAAACATCCCCTGCCAATAAATTCTTTCTCCCGCCAGAGAGAAATCGATCCTGTCAATGCATTGTTTCATTCATTTAAAAAAAAAAAAGAAGAAATATAACAAGATTGCTAAACTAAAACCTCAAAAAAACTCTTTAAAAAGTTAAACCTAAACAGTAAATATTATCAAAAGAGCGCAGACAAAAAAAATAAATAAATGAAAATACATATAAAAATAATACGAGCCAGCAATTTGAGCAGCCAGAATTTGCATCCACAACCAAAGTCTGTTCAACTTTGTATATGGAATTGCACATCTATTTCTTATGTGGACAATTTAGAAAGCAAAAATTAAAAATTTGAGAAAACCTTACAAATAAAAAGAAAATGAATATAAGAAGAGAAGAAAAGAAAATATTAGTAATATGCAGTCATAATCCTCTGAATTTAGATTCGAATATGGGGAAGCTGACATCAAAACTAAGAAAATATATATACATATATATAGCAACGCTAAACAAAGATTACATTTATAAAAGAAATGAAATGAATGAAAAGAAAAGAATATGAATTCAAAAAGGAATTCAATATGTTATAACAAAACAGTAATGACCAACAATTAATCATAATTTTATGTAAAGTCCCTCCGAGAAATCTAAAAAAAAAAATATACTAATCAATAGAGGAAATTCATTCCACTAATGACGCTTCAACAACATATATAAAACCATATTTTTCCGCTCCGTACCGCCAATAAATATCAGAGACGAAGACATTGAGTACCATATGAATTTATATTAGAATTTATGTATATAAGGGCAATCGAGACAAATGGATTCTGTACTACTACTTTCTATACACTGTAATATCACCTATAACAATTAACTGCACTCTACATTAGTTGGTATTCGGAAAGTGACCCTATTTGCTAAAAAGAATTCAATTAAAATCGGAAGATGTAAATAAGAGCTAAATTATAAATTTACGATCACCATATAACATTTCTATATACTTATAATTTTATAATGTAATAAATATAAGAAGTAAATTTAATATTAAATCCCGGACCCATATTTACAAATATAGACACAGATACTTTGTATTTACAAATATAGACACTATTTCATTACAATATATTATATACACAAGCACTAAAAACAAAAATATTATTTTTTTTATATTAAAATTTTTTATTATAACCAAAAAAAATTTTTTTTCTATAGGATAAAGGTGTAATGCATTTAATATACCTACCCAATATTAGTATAATTACTCTTACGAAGCATAGTTATTTTTAACGCAATTTTAGTGACCTACTTTATATTCTGTTATTAGCATAAGCACTTTCATTTTTTATCATTAGTATAAGCATTTATTTTATTTACCCATAATTATATTTTAGTATGTAGGTTACATCTTTCGTCAATTCAAGAGAATTCAATATAATAATAACATTAAATATAGTAATTGATTCAATCAAGAAAAATTTGCTGCACATTGAATTTACTTCGGAATTTTTATTAGCTCAGAAAAACCAGATACATCACGAGAACTCGCGAAACCTAATTTGCGCAAAGCGCAAATGATTCCTTTTAGATAAAGATAAACTTCCGAAGATTAATATTATGTTTCCCGTTTATGTATAATATGAACATCCTATACCACTAATGTCTTTTATCATAACAAGGTAATATTAATGCCCACCTCTGTAACCGTGCTAGAGCCATTGTTGGTAATCCTTTCTTTTCACCAAAAATACACGATAAGGACTTATGGACAGTTCTTATTATAAATACCGTTTTAATTTCGTAACAGCAAAGACAATTGCTAATGCTTCTTTTCCGAGAATACTGCAAATTTTGCAGTTTGGGTTAAAGCTTTAGGTATGGAGCATATCGGTTGAAGATCATTACCAATTTTTGTGAAATCCTGCTACTACATTATTTGGTATATTAGTTCTTAATGTTATTGGCAATTCTGGGTTATAATAAACAATACTTGGCTCGAGGCAATGTCTGTTTTGATTGCATTATAAGCTTCTTGGCAATGTTTATTCCAACGTAATTGTACGATTTAGTGTATTTTGTAATAATTTGGAGAGTGGACCCGTTTTTTAAGCAAAAATTATAAATTTGCACAAACTTGGAATAATAATTAATCAGTCCAATTAAAGCTCTTAATTCTAAGATATTTTGTACAATAGATGCATTTCTTACACGTGAAATATGATCATTGAAATCCATTTATCCATCAAAGGTTAAAAAGGTAAATCATAGATAGCATATTTTTTTTATTTAGTTTAAGACCTCTGGTCTAAAACTTTTGTAAACCTACTTTTAATGATTTAGCATACTGCTCCATATCCTTTCCACCAATAGTTATATCATCCTGATAATTAACAACATTGCGAATATCACGCAGCAAATTTCTTTTAATTGCTTTTTGAAATATGGTTGTGGCCGTTCCAACAACAACCAGTAGGTATTTTCCTTTTAGTGTGCCTATATGCGTTTTCCAATTGCAAAGGAATTGAGATTAATCATCTAATTCAAATCAGAAATCACTATAGGTGATTTTAGCGTCGTACTCATCAACAGTCGATATGCGATCACCACTATAGTTGACGTAAGAATTTTTGCATCTCCGAAGCTTCATTTTCAGATTCTTGTCTTTTAAAAATGATGTCGAGCGTAATGTGGAGAGAGAGCCTATGTCACCATCACCAACACCAACACTGGCAACGTGTATAACGTGAGGTATATCTAAAATACTAAAATAAAATATTCAAAATTTGGTTTGTTTAAACAAAATTTAAAGTTCTTCTAGTTTTAAATTTTGACCAACAGACTGAGGCAATGTGGCCTATTATACAACAGATATGACATGTAATGCTACTGAACTTGCAATTTTTCACGGCTCTTCTAATCAAAGTGTTCGCATGATTTATGCTCTATATTTTGTTCCGTCTCAATGTCGTTTTTCTCCTTGTTCTTCGGATATTATGTTATTAAATAATAAAAAATATTTATTAAAGCTCAACTTATTAACGCGATTAGCAAGATTATCAACACTGTTAGTGGTAGATGAAATCTTCGGTTCGATTGCCAACGCTCTTTTAAACGCATCATGAAGCAAATGCATCGTGTTCTTCACACAACTTGAACAAACCCTTTTTTGGTAAACGCTTTGTCAATCGGTCTTTGACGAATGTCTCTAAGTGCTCACTAACTTTACAACCCAGTACCAACTTTTTTACGGCGGCGAACCATCCAGCAACTGTTTCGTCATTATCTATGTTCATATTTGTTTTTTTCTCGATTGCAGGTGGAGTATAATGGATGTTTGTAAATTCACTTAGTTCCTAACTTGGGATTGCGGATGTCACAAACCGTGTAATATAGAATAAGCAAGGCTTCCAATAGATTTAAATAGCGTGCCTTTTTTGACATTATCTTCTTTCTTTCATATTTTTACTTACTTCACGTAAAAATTATATAAATCGCATTATTCAGGTTGCCAATTTGTTATGTGTGACAAAGCATGCGTGGATGTTTAATTCGGTGGTTTTCATTTTACTATGTTCTCTATACGTATAGGAATTGTCATATGACAAAATTTTTTAATTTCATATGAAGGCATTGCCAAATAAACATATTTGAAACAAAGAAAAGAAGTCATCAGTCCACAATATTGGAAAAATTTCCTTCAGCTGCGTGACATTTTGAAATACACTTGTTATGAAAATGCTATAAAAGTTGTTATAATATAGAAGATTATTCAAATAATTAAATGAAAAAGAAAAATACATTTTTATCTATAAGAAAAGAAATGACGGTAATAACGTAAATTGATCATATGTTTTGATCGATTTTTCACTATATCGATAAATTTCAATTTGCATTCAAAAATTGCTCCTTTTTAATCTTTTGTAGTCATTGTAATAGCGAGTATAACGGTCTTTCACCAAGCTTTTCTTGACTCCACACTTTAAAATTTTAAAATATAGAAGTTGAATTTAATTAATTGTACATTAATTTGCAAGCATTTTTGTTTTTTGTTTTTTGTCATGCAAACCACTTTTTGGCGTCGACATCAATTTAATTTAATTTTATTTTATATAATTTAACTTGATTCTCTCAATTTAATATAATCTTATATCTCCTTTCTTGTTGTTAGAACGAAATTTTTTTAGTAAATGCAAATAACCACAGCAACGACTAAAACATTAATCATTTGATTATGTTTTGTCCTCATGAAAATACATCCCTGTTTTGCTTGTCAAAAGCCAAATTCGCAGAAGTTTTACAAATTTGCGAAAATTTTTCGCTCATGCGCAATGCAACGCAAGTTATACGTTCTTCTACATTTAAATACACACAATCAGTTTTTTTTTTCAACAGCCCGTGCGTCACGTACAAACGCGTACAACAACACTTTAGAAAAGCATAAGGAAGCGAAGAGCTGACAACAAAATTGGCAGGACATGGTAGACAAACACAAGAAAACGATAATCAGTTGTTAAGTAGAAGTCATCAAATCAAGTTGTTAAACCTTTTTTACTCATATCTGGTAATATTTTATATTTACCTATTTTCTTGGAAGTGAAATACTTCTCACTACACATTAGTCTAATATTTTGAATTACAATATTGAATATATTATCATTTGCATGTATTAATGAATACCTGTTTTTTACTAATGGATTTGAGTTCATTTTAATTGTGCGCTGGAAGCGTGTAGTTCGGGGATAGCAATTAGCAATAATTTTTTACTCTTTAATCAAAATTCGTGCAATGTCACATATAAAGACAATTTTTCAATTTTAATTATTTACTTCGTAACTACAAAGGATACAAGAGCGAAGTCCTCACGTAGTTACGCAGTTTAAATATTTTACAATGTGCCAGTACTTTCACGCTTATATTATACTTAAGTGCTTACTGTTTGTAAAGAAAAAAAATAAAAGGCCATTGCCAACATGTACTTATATATTGTTCAAAGTAACTAGTCTTTGCTTAACGAGACTAATTCCTACGTTAAGAGTTCTAAAATTTAGTGGGAGATTGCTCGAGCAACGAGCGCAGCGTACAATAAACGTGTGACTTATCAGCGCCTGAGGTCGTTATGAAAAGAGTGATTATTTATTGCTTCCCACTATATCTGCTAAATTGAAATCGCCTGCAAAGGAAGTGGGGCGATTCAAACTTAATAGCTTCAAATAGATAAATGAGTAGTTAAACTTTAAGGTAATTTTCAAACGAGAATTTTAAGAATATTCGGACATTCGGACACCTGATATCTGAGACGGATATTATAGATAAGTCGCACGACCTTTTAGCTCTAGCAAAATTGTATAGAAGACACACTGTGGCCACTTCTATACAGTAAATAATATCTGACCTTAAAAAAGTGTGAGTGAGTTTAAGTTTGATGCCAATTGGTAGGTAGACATTAAGATTGTAGAGCCTTCGCACATTCTAAAAACTTTTCCGTTAATATTATCCATATGTAGGCTATAGTTTAGCTTGTTATCCAGTGTTATTTCAAGACATTGCATAGACTCCACGGATTCAATATATATATCACATATTTTTCATATTAAGAGTGACGCCATTATGTCCAACGCGGTTGAAGAGAAGGTCTTTTGATTTACTCGTGTAAATCGAAAGAGAATTATTATTCATCTTTATTCTTGCTAGACATTCATTAACTTTGCTGTCAAGCGAATCAGTAGTCCACTCAAATCAGTCATCACAGCTCAAGAGAATCAAAATATCGGCATACGCAAAATTTTTTATTCCGTTTGAAAAGCAGCTTACGCAGTGTTCTTATGTTACTGTTATATTTGAAGTCGATAGCTCCATTTTCGCGGCCAGGAGACTATTTACAAGACATATTATACAGACGGACAGACACATAAACGAACAGACGGACAAACGGACATGCTTAAATCGATTTAAAATTTGATGCTGATCAAGAATATTTATACTTTGTGAGATTTCCGATGCTTACTTCTGGGCGTTGCAAACGTTTTGACAAAATGAATATACGCTTCATCTTTCGATGATGGGTGTAAAACGGAATCGAGCGGAAGAACGTATGAAAAATTTTATATTTTGGTTGACTCCTTATTTAATTTTGTTCGTGATTACAAGAGCTATTGAAAGTGACGGCATAAACGAAAAAAAAAAATTGAAACTACAGTCAGGCGGAAAAAGATAGAGATGACGATTCGAACAGGGGCGAACATGTGATATCACATCATCTTCTGCTGTAAAAATATTTCATATGCAATAATTATTCCAAAGAACATAGTATGAATGGAGTATGGATTACATGATCTCTAAAAATTACATATATACAAGTTATATGTAAAAAAGAATGTACAATAAGTTGATTAAAAAGAAGGATCCTGCTAAAACTATGCAAGTTGTTATTTCATCGTTTGAACATAAAAACTATAGATTGATGTCTCCTATATAGTGAATAAAACTCGTATTCCTGACGTTAGTAGAAAAATAAAATTTTTTCAAAAAGTAATAAAATAATTACCTGAACTAAAACTGGTAAACTAAAAAGTGACTTTATCTGACAAAAATGGTAATTTTTCCCTGTTTGATGAATGGTGAACGAGATTAAATAAGAATACATTGTGTTTAAACTCAAGAACATCTACAGAAGCAACTCTTAATTTATACTGTCATGAAAATTTGGTGTTCAAACTCTAAGTAAAGCAAAGAATACATCGCACGTATAAATTCGAGAAGTTTTAGTTCTGCAACATCAACTTTCCCTAATCGAGAATCTAGCAGACCCAGCCAACGTGTCTCTTTGCGAATTCAGGTGTCGAAGAACAAATTAAATATATTATTGTATTATTAGAACAAATTTAGTATCAAATATAAGGGATTTACTAATATTAGAATAAGAAAATTTCATTAGAATACAATAAATTTTAAGTAAGAAAAAAGAAACTTATGAATATAAAAATATGAACATGGAATAAACTTTTTTTTGAGAGGGACGTAATTTAGACGTCGTTGGGCCCAATTTTGTGGTCTCCCATTAAAAATCATGAGCCGAAGCAGACCATAGGCAGGCCCAAGACTTAAAATCTTCCCGCACGATAAGTAGGGAAGATTTATAAACATATATATTTCTTCTAGTTGCAACCGTCTGTGTAATTTGTGCGGGACAAAATTTTGAAATCCCGAATTTAAATAGCTCAGCAATAAAACGTGCGTCCGTCTCATGCAGCTTCCAATCTCCTAAAGTTCCACTTAAGTGTTGAATTAAATACTATAAAGTTCGTAGTTCAATATTCAGACAGACAATCAGGATTTACAGCCATATTCCAGATGAAACATTATTAATAGTAATTAATAGCTTGCGATCGAGTAAGTAAGTAACATTGCATAAGATTAAATTCACTTCTAGAAAAGTTAAAGTTTTTCGAAAGTAATGAACGAGAGGCTCTATCGAAGGTCTTCAAAAGGTCCAGGGAGGTATCTGTAGAGATTTGATTTTGATTAAGATTTTTTCTAATTAATTCAGTAATAGAAGTCAAAAGACCGGATGTATCAATCGCGAATGGCGTCCTGGTCATAAGTAAGCCGTTCGATTTGCAGTTTCATGATATGTTCTACAATTTAGGAAAAGGAGGACAGAATGGTAATAGGTCCAAATTATTAAAGACAAATGAATTTCCATTTTTCCGCATTGGTCTGATTTTGGCTATTTTCCAATCCTAGGAAAAATGTGAGATAGTAGGAATAATATTAACGATATGTAGTAGATAATGGGAGATAAATGGAAATATAAGTTTAATTAGCTTAATACAGATTCTATCGACCCCTATAGCAAAGCGTTGAACTAATTTAAGGGCGTTTGAGAGATTGAGAGTAATATTAGCAAAATAGAAAGAGCATGGCACGTCCCGAAATTGAAGGATACACGGATCGATATGTGGGGTTTGAAGCTGGCATTTTGATAATGAAAAATGCAATTACCAGTGGGATGGTGATAATAGAAAAAATTTTCCGTTAAAGATAATAGAAAATCTTTTGCCTACCCAAATTTTGTAGCGAGTAAGAATTGGTTAGAGAAACTCAAAAAACGTTCATAGCGTAAAAAAACATGGTTAAACTGCATTTGCTGGTCATGAAGCTGCCAGATTTAGTTACTTCAATGCGCCATGTTGACTTCTTGCCATTAATCCAATGCTGGAGATTATTACTGGGTTTATTTTAACTTGTTCAACTGACCATTGCGTGCTACTAAATTGGAGTATTTGAGGATCTTCTTCGCATGTTTCTTTTGCAGGCTCTGATTATTACGTCCATTAGCCACATTTTCTTCTCCTGCTGGTCAAGCCCTCATGTTCGGCCTATTATTGGCCACCACATTTGGGTGTTGTTGATCTCGATGACTCTCACAGGCTCGTACTTAAAGTATACCTGTCTATTTGTTATTAGCGTGTGGTGCAACCCTAACTCCTTGTGCGGATATTTCGCAACCGTGTTATGATGTTTGAAACATGCCGTGCCCGCCATACACTGGCAACCTGCTGCGATTTATTAGATTGATTCTATGGCATTACATTGGTGTCAGCCATCGTATTGATGCAGTTCTGTTTACTTTTTGCTGGAGTAGTGCATTTGGGAAACGGACGCACAGCGATTTCGTAAGCCATCCTTCGAAAATTTGATTCTTAGTTTGTATATTTGCAAGGTCATTGATTTTCTCAACATCCATAATATCTACTTCCTTTGCATCGCAAACTACTCACTGCAGGGCTGATATTGCCGCTTTGCTGTTGAAAAACTACCGTTATCGTTTTATTTGGCTTAGTTTTTTTTATTATAATTATTATTATTAGTAGTAGTATTATACTAAAAATAAGATTATTATACATACGCGCTTTTAAACAAAGAATAACTGAGGAAAAATCTATCTGTATTTGCGCCCAGCGAATTTGACACAATTCAATGGCTTCTGCAATACACAATATCAAACTTCTAATTACCCTTAACCGCAACAATTGCAAAATTATAAGTAATAGCGAAAGCATGTGTGCCGGTTGGGAAATCAGCATATGTGCTCATGTGTATTTGGACGAAATGCTCATATGTAATTGTAGTGTCCCATATTAGCATTAATAATGAGTATAGGAACACAATAAGAATATAAGAATGAACAATTACTAGTGGCAATTTTTGCGGTGAACCATTGTTTGGTTATTCGTGGGTAATTCTTCTATTTCATTTTCCCGCCTACCATTATTCTATTAAATACTCAGAATACTGAACCAGAACCAGAGAATAAATACAAAAACCTTATACACAGCAAAGTGAAATTGTTTTACCTTATACCAAAAGTTATTTTGCGGATAGCAGTAAATTTTCTGTTAACTGTGAACTTGTATATTGACAGATAGAAACTTGGCCGCCTTTTTATATATACTCATATTTAAAGAATTACAAGCTATTGAAGATGGAAGTACATTGTTTTAGGATATCACTTCTGTCAGAGGGCTACATCACTTATAAGATCTCCGACGCCTAAATCTGCTATATGAATGTGATGTGTCAGTAATGGGTCGGCGTTCATCCGTAATAATATTTCTTAGAAATCTTGTTGATAATAAAAGATTAATTATTTAATTAGAAGTTGACGAAAAATGTAGCTACATAGTTTCTGTGTTCAGAAGACCTACACAAGGAAAATCTTATTACTGTGAAGAAAGTCTGTAACTCTGAAAAACTTCGCAAATTTAATAAAGTAATTTTAACGAGAATACAGGTTCATGTATTTTGCTTCCTCGTAGATCTATTTTGTTTTAGATTAATTCATTATGTCTAAGAGCGCCGCGCACTGCTGACGTACGATTTTCATTTCTTTCCCTCGTCTCCTAAAGTTACGGTTAAGCGACTGAGCGAAGCCCAGATATATTAGTAGTGTTTTGAAACATTTTAGATAAATTGTAATGACTCCAATATCATAAAGTGGTTATTTATTATTTCTGTCAATCAATGCGAGAAGGTAATCCTTTACTGAATTTACTCGATCAATTAACGCGCTTTAAGCACATATTAAATCGTTTTTATTTGTTTAGAACTCAAAAAATGAATTTTAATTGATCTCGACTTGAACGGAATTCGCAACCTGAATACCAACATTGTCGCTCCCTATATTTAAGGGTCCAGATTATTTTAAGATTCCCGTTGTATGGTAGGAGGTTATTTCCCAAGTACATTACACTGCTGAATACAACTTCCTTACCGGAGAATTGTTCAAGAGATAAATGGACTTTTCAGTAGAAGTTATGACACGGAATCATGCATATTGTATCCGGACAGGTTAAGTAAGGGATTAACTTCCTACGAATGCAAACAAATTTTTCTTATACTTTAATTACATCTTATTTATATACAATTTCGATTGATAATCGTCGCCATTTTTATGGTAAACCCATTACGTCGTCACTGGAAATGTTCTCGTGTTCTTCGGCGGAAAACTGCGTCAAATGAATTTCACAGATATCTCCCAAAGTTAGCTGTGTACACTGAGACAATTCTGCAGAGCGCAACAAGCATGATGGACACATCAAAACTTGCTAGATTTTTCCCCATTCATTAAATGTGAGTGGTCTGACATTGACGTGATAGAAGACAGTTGATCAACTCTACACATTGTACTTCATGTGCGACCTCTAATCGCATTATCCTCGAACAAATTGTGCACCTTTGATTAATTTTCCTTCGCTTCAACGACCATAGAAAGATAATATCTTTTTTTTGGAAAAGAAGAGATGACGTTTTATACTTTTTTGTGCTGATCAAAATCCTAAAATTAATAGGTGACTTTTTTCTCCTTTTAAATAAATTGCAAAGTGCATAAAAATTTTAAAATATTAATGTAACGAACGGAAGTGTATAAATTTAATATATATTTAAATAAAATCAAAGCAAGAATTTCTGAAAATATGACTGAACTACTAGCCATAGTCTCCATGAAAGGAAGAGCTGTAAACTAACACCAACCAAACAGTAAGTACAAATGAAGCGCCAAATAAAAAGTTGGAGCAAGACTTTCTTTCCTTTTTTTAACTCTTACTCCCATGCAAAGCATTAAGGTTTTGTGCAAGACGGTATTAAGGTTTTTTTTAACAAATTATTTTAAGCAATCGGATGTTCGGGAAAACTTGTGAAGACCTCCAAAGGATAAAGTTCTAATTTTATTCTTTAATTTTAATATGAAATGCTGTAACAAAAATTTACGCTAATAATTACCGATTTAGTTTATCTTCAGGCAATCAAAATCCCTTCCGAAAGAAAATTTGGACAAAAAGTTTGGCTTAAATAGTATAATAGCTCCTTTATTTTTTCCATTATCAAAAAAAAAAAAGAATTGTTAAGCTTTATTAAGTTACTATTGTTTTTATCTTAAGACTTCTAGTTTAGTTTGGCTGATTTTGGGAGAAATAACAGGCAAAACAAGGAAAGCAAATGAAAACTATTACATTATTTGTTCATTTTGTTATAATTGTTTAATAGAAGGGCATATTAAAGTATACTGGAAGCACACTCACGTGTTATTAGTTCCCGCCATAAAACGAAGATATACGGCTGGGACAAAAACAACAAATAAAAATTGCCTGGAATTGTTATCATAACATAATATTACGAATTATATCGAACATAGGCAATATTAATAGTAAGTAGTAACAAAATAAAAGGAGTTAAAAAAAATTTTATGGAAAATCGTCGGTAGCTAGTAAAAAGAAAAAACCAATATATGAAGAATATGCATATATCAGGCACTATATAATGTATATGAAGGTATTTTCAAGAACAAGAACGCCTTCAGTCCAAGGAGTTCAATTAATGCCTTCGAAGTGAAAAGCCCTTCTAATGCATTTTGATATTATATATTATAATATTTTCTTGGGCAATCCTTCGCTCTAGATTGAAGTGTTCAAATTAAATATTAACACTAAGTAAAGGAACAATGTGCCAGTGTTTTTATAGTTTCGGATTAACTCTTTTTAATATTCATTGGTTGTGATTGTAGGTCAGCTTCCAAGGGGCAACGTGAACCGTTACGTTTTATCGCGGAGCACCCCAAAAGGGCACAAAACTGCAATGAAAGCCGCTTTTAAAACGCGAAACTTTTGCAGTAATCTACATGTAGCAATATATATAAATATATGCATATGTTCGTCGTAAATATTTTTAAAAAACCTACTATTTTTTTAAGTAGCGAAAGGAGGTGGAAGCATCTCACAGCCCACTTCTCCATTTCTTTTTGACCCTATTTCACCAACTTCGGTCTCCTAATCTAATACAAATTTTAACGCTTTTGTGTAACAACCTTTTCTTTTTTTATATTACACCTCAGTTGTGGCACAGGGTATAGAAAGTTTGTGCAGATACATCAACACTCAGAAGGTCTTGAAACAGGCCCACCTGTTACTATGCCTATCAATTCAGAATCACTTTTTAAATCAATATGAGCTTGCCTGACTGTATGGCCGCTTGACGTTGTCTATGTATTCTTGTGTTCAAACTATAAGCCCCAATTTTTGAGATATTTTGGTGAAATTTGGTACACTGAGTCAAGAAAGAAGGCTGACGAAAATGGTTCCGTTCGCACCGCTGTTTTGACCACTTCTCATAAAACGTCGTTTTTTGAAAAGCCACTACCTAAACTAATATTGTAATTTCAGAATTTCGAAATAAAAACCTCTAACTTTGGCGAATATGAAATTCAATAAAAAATTACCTTTTATATTAAAAAAGCGTACATTTTTTGTTATGTTATTACGAAAATTAGTTCGCAGGAGTAATGTGATGTAAGACTTGCTTATATCACGTTAGTCGACGTTTTAAGCATCTTCCAATATGAGGGTTTTCACGAACAGTATGCTTTCACATAATAATGTATAATTTTCGGTGTATTATAATGAAAAAAAATAAATGACTACATTAGGCGAAGCGGTGTAGGGTATCAAATGGCCGGCGCTCCCATCTACAATGTTCTTACTTGTTTATCATGGTTTTGCTTGTTGATTAAATTTTTCATTTTATTTGAAATTTATTTCTTTATTCGTCCCGCTATTTATAAATGAACGAACAATATGTTTTATTTTACTTTCTTTTTACTGCCCGGTGTTTCTTATAAACGTAACCCTATGGCAGATTTTTGCGATAGATCTTCCTGGAAATATGCACTTTAGAGCAATAGTGATGTTTTCGTTGGATTCTACATTCTACACAAGTTGACTAAACTTCTGCAGAGCTAGAAGATCGGCGTCACTGTCGTAAAACACATGAAAGGTGAGTACGAATGCAATAGGCAGTTAGTGCTTTCATTTTATCGGCATGTGTCATCAGTGTCGTTTTAATTCCCAGACAGAATGAAAATAAATGCATGTTGCATTGTATCGATTGATTTAGAATCATTTTCTCGGTTGATTTCCACTTGTCTATCTGGCGCCTGTCCAGGTATTGTTGTGCTCAATCTGCACCTTGCAACCTTTGAGATATTTTGGTAAAAATTGGCGTATCACATGGTTTACCCCAAAAACGAGCAACCATTACTCGAATTTTCGAGATTTCTAGAAAAAAATCGCTAAATACTATTATTTCGACCCATAAAATTGAACCAATACGAAAAGTAGACCTTTCTATAGCGTAAAGATGTAATCTTAATTTTTTATGGAGAATATTAGTCCCTAACATAAAAATTATCTGGACTAATTTTCGTCAATTAAACTTATTTTTTGAAACCTCTACCCTATAAACATTCTCATGAAAATTCTAATTTTTAATATTTTATTATGAAAATACGTCCGTAATAGCAATTTGATTTTACACTCAATTGTACCAAATTTGGAAGAACAAGGACAATTTTTGGACGCGATTCCATAAAAGATTTCCCCTGCAGATCCAATAAATGGCTTGTATGCCTCCTACATGGGAAGTGCAGTAATTAAAACATAACAAGAAGAAAAATATGAATTATTGAAATGAATTGTGGAAAATCACGACTGAAACTCTGCAAATAAGGACATCTACAACACAATAGCTATTGCGATGAGAATAAAATATTGTACACGAAATGGCTACTGATAACAAAAGGTGCAAAATAGTATGCAGAATGTGCACAATAGCATAGCGCAGAATACCATGTTTTAATTTTGACCCTTTCGATGGCAAATTAACGTCATGGAGCCGTTGGGTAAGGCGTGTTAAGAATGTTTTACTTATATACTTGGTATCATTGTGTTGATTAGCGGTCGGACGTAAATTTGGAGATTATTTCGATAGAGGACTTCGAGGCCAGGTCGTTTTTGATTTAAGCAATCAGGTGATTGAAAACCATTTATTGCAGAACTAAAATTAAACATTGCTTGACGCAATAAATACGAACATCGGTAGCGCATATGAAGTACCCCGAAGAGGAGGTGGAGGAGGTGCAAAATGGCGACGTACAACAAAAGGTCGTCAGTGAATAAAGTAATAAAATTCACAATATATCGAAAAATGGGTGGGTGAAAAAGCCAATACGACGAATTGCGCAGAACGGAGATGGTTTCGATGCGACAGCGATGGCGGTTTGGGAAATAAATATAAATATAAAAACGCAATATGTCACTGCTGCAATAGTAAAGAGCATTTAAAAGCGGTTTATCACAAAAGTAAGGCTATTAATAATATACGATGAAAGAAAATTACGTAGTGAAGGAACTGATGCAATTTATGCAACTTGGCAATAATGCGAAATTATTCGGCAGGAAATTTTTTGATCACGAAATACGCTTTTAAAAACGTCAAGAATATTCTAATGCAGAAGCCATTAAGATTACCACAAACGCAGCAAGCCAAATTCATTGAGAAAAATAATTTGACCGAAAGAGAACTAATAGAGAATTTTCCTGTTACTATATACGAATTAAGCCAGATGCGAGAAGAATGTTTGAAGATAAAGACCGATTTGATATTGACCAGGACGAGTTTATCTTGCAAAGGGAATGTTTTTTAAGTGTCCTATGTGTTTATATCCCTAAAGCTTTGCGTTACAAAGTTTGAAAGGAATTAGACTAGACATTTTGCTATAAGTGAAATGAAAACGCTGGCTAGCTTTCATGTGTGGTGGAAACAGGTTCAAATGGTATCAGTGCATTGTTAATAATTTTAAGAAAAAAACTGGATTGGTCAAAAACAGGGCGCTCCTCAATATCCGTGTGAGGCGAGTTGAAGGCGTGTATTTAATGCTCGGCCTTGCTCGCTTATGACGTTTTTACTTCTCTTTAATTTACGATCACACAACTGTTAATTACCGTCTTCAACTGACGACATTTGGAATAAATTTCTTTTAGAATCGAAAGTGTAGAATAAAAGTTTAAAAAAGCTTAGACGTGTGAAACGTAAGTAGACTATTGTTCACTAACATAAAAAAAAGCAGGTAGCGTTAATCAATATATACATGTTAGGCAAAATACATCGCTTTAACGTTTCATTTCATTTAATGGAACAGGAAATGCCAGCGCATAGAATGTCGATGGATCCATTAAAATAAAGTGAAATTAGTGATATCCATTTTAAAACTAGACGCACTTGCAAAATATACCTGCAATGTTTTACAATATTTGCATACACTGTAAAGCACAAAACAATGTAAGCAAAGATGTAAATTTTTCTTCACCTACATACAAGAAATAAATAATATATTTGCAATAAGTATAGTTTAAGTTAAAGTTTTTTGTTATGTCATTTTTTTATTAATGTATTTGAAAATATAGCTAAATGTACGTAAATTCCAATGAAATGTAAATATATCCTTTATTTAAGAACCGTTCAAAAAGGATAACGGATACGAAAATATGTTCTTTGTTTTTTATTTATCTACCTAGATGATGTATTTTTATTGTTTTCTTTGTTATCTAGTTTTTAATAATCCCTTTTATGTTAGGACGCCGACTGGGACAACATCAAAAATCATTATTTACTCTTATCAACTAAAGTGGTGTTGCGACGCAAGTAGCATTTAAGATATATAATCACCTTCCCATTTTTTGTTTACTATTGCCATTTCTATTTCCACAAAGGAAAATCTTGGCTTTATTTATGGTACAAATTTCGGATAAATTATGCAGAATTAGATCATTTCTATTGGTAGTAAGAATTAAGCATGGCAGGTGACAAGAAAATCATTATTGCTCTCAGTGACTCATTTCCCTTATAACGGTTCGATTTGTCTTCTTTCCTGCTGCGATTCGCAAATAGAAATTCAGTTTATTAATTTTGTCCAATATCAGGCTTCTCTTTGCATTCTGTGCAATGCAAATATTTAAAAATTGTTTTTTGGTCAATGTTTAGTTCTGCAGCGGTGTGATAAAGTGTAATCTATCTCAAGCTTTTGTAAAATATATCAATGATTGGTCGACAAGGCTGTTGCGAGTTTTTAACATCCAAGTTTTCAATCAAGAAATGGGCAAGCCGTTAGTCTGCCACCAATTTCCATGAAGCTTTTCACCATAAGCACTACGAATTTTTTCGCTAGCCTATGAAGCCTCACTAAAACGGTATTACCGTGCAGATTTTTTTCAAAATTTGGTGTATTCTGAAAAAACGGTTACTTTCGACTGAATCAACGCCTTTTTCGCGCGTCATAGTATATATAAATTTGATAGGGTTAGCGTTATCAAAATTAGATGAATCTTAAGCTGTCTATTAGTAAAAACTTAACGTTTTTACCTTTCATGGAAGTCCTTTTTTATGAATATTAATAATTGCGAAATTAATTCAAATCAAATAAAAAATTATTTCTTACATATTTTATGCGTCGTCGCCTTGGTCAGAAGGAATATGATGTAATATTATATGTATATAAATGCATTTTCAATATACTTATTTATATACTGTTTCAAATGTAACGCGCGTAGGTTGCGTTAATATCCGTAATACAGGGACAAGGTATCAGAACGACAACGGCAGAATGTTTTGTACACTAGTCTCAATTTTTACACTCCTCTTCTTCGATTTCTCTTCTTGTATATGTTTGGATAATATAGCTTATACACATATGTTCGTTTGTATTCCGCATAAGATGATCTCAGTGTCAGTCCATTAAGCATATACATATCGCTATGTATAGACATTTATATGTGTGCAGTTCCTCTCATAAACCTTCCTACAGTCATTTTTCGTTTTGTATTATGTGGGTGTGCAAAAGAATGTAAAATTTCATTACTTTTCAAGGCCAGTGTTATGCAGTTTTAGACTTTAATTTTTTTAAATGTTCGTATCATATGATCGCTTTCTTAGCAGAGGAATTCTAAAGAATTCTTAAGCTGTTTCCATACACATTCGCCGTGTAGTAAGCATAAGGTTTATTTTACATCGTCTTCTTTTTTGTGTGTGGTGTAAGTGAATTTGCAATCTACAAATATTCCATTTAATTTCACGAAGGAAGAATAATAGTAAACTCGTAAATTGAAGATAGATTTACTTTCAAAAAATTTGTTCTTAAAAGGTAAAACTCGAACACATTTTTTAGAAACACCGCTGGGAAGGTTATTACATTTGTCAATTTAAAAAAGTATGTATATTTTTGATCAGTATTAACAAAGTAATCTATTTACCCGTACACGCACCTTCAAATCTAATTTACTGACCTCAAGTTGCATTCCAGAAGAGAAAATTTAACTTGAACCTGTTTGCTTTCGATGGGTGGAGCTCCTAAACATCGCTTTTAGTTTGTTAATTCTGTAAATATTATAAATATTTTTTCAACGTGTGACTATTTTTAATCGTAACATTTAATTCATAATTCAGAACGTAAGCCCACAAACCTGTTACAACACGTCTAAGAAAAGCTTATCATGGATAAGAGACAATTGCTAATACTCATAGGTTACTCATGATAATTCATTTTTGTTTATAATGACCAACATCGATGCTAATAGCTCTAAGATTTGGGAGGAAATTGTTTCAACAACGAGCGTAGCGTACAACGAATGACTTTTCATCGACTCAGGTCATAGTGAGGTGAAAGGCAATTGCATGGTTCCTACTAGATTTGCTAAATTGAAATCGCGTATAATATATAAATGAGAATAAATAAGAAGTCTAAATTTAGAGCAATCTTCAGACAAGGATTTTAAAACAGTTCGAACATAAGAGGTTACGTGATCTCTGAGACGGATATATAGATAAGCAGAACGATTTTAGTTTTACTTTAGTAAGATTATTTAGAAGACATCCAGTAACCACTTCAATGCGGTAGTTTATATGTGAAATTAAAAGAAAGTGAACGAAAGAGCGCGACAGGTCGGATAATAGAAAAATTCTTCGAATCGCGGAGTTGAAAGTTGGTTTTGTATAAAGTAGTTATTGACCTCAGTGATCTTAGAGTAGAATTCTCTTTTCTTGAGCGCATAAGAGTCTTCATTCGATTATATAGCCTACCATATATCTGCCAATCACCCTTATTTCCATGCTGAGTGGGGTGTCGATATACTGAGTCTTTAGGCGAGTATAAGTACATGATCCCTATATATCGATTTGTTAGTAAAATTAGGAATAAGATGCAGAAGATCATTAAATTATGACATGCCCGCAGTAGAGCAAAATCTGAAAATAATTCTGTTTTGCTCAATACTCATAAATTATAAGAAATAGAAGGCTAAAATTGTCTAAATTTATTTTATGGAAGACTCTATTACTCATGTTCAAAAACGGAGAAAACGGTCACACCCACAAAAAGTTACAAGTGAACCAATTTTAATTCTTTTCACTTTTTAAAGTTTTCTTCTTATAACTGATAAGGCAAACAAGGGTGGGGCTCCGAAAGCTCTGTGGGTTAATTACAAATTGCATACGGCAGGCTTCACCACGTAGTAGATTAAGTTTTTCTTAGAAATTAATATGGATGTTAACTAAAGACCCTTGGACACTAGAACTGTGTTAAAATGTATAAAATAAAATAAAGTGAGTTACATTAATATCGGGATTTTTCGCTCGGCAAAAAACAAACACTTGTTAAACTAAGTCTATGGTACAAACATAAAAATAAATTTTGCTATTTCACACTGCTAGGAAAGACGTATTAAAATATAAAAAAAAAAAAATATTGCAGTGGAAAAGAAACTTAAATAACTTCAACACCTCCAAACCATGGCGTCATTAATATTGGTTTCTTTTCTTATAAGAAAGGATACGAAGAGAAAAAAAGCATATTATCCTTTTTGTTTAATAACGGCATTTAAACGTTTTGACATATTTTGTATAATAAGAGTCAAAACTTTTTCTGTGCGGAATCTCTCCAGCAAAGTTCTTAATGGATTGGAACTTTCTAATGATTTTGAAGCTACAAATTCGCCTGTTATGTATAACCCAGAAACTTAGGTAGCCTTGTTACAGGCAACACAAATTGCAGTCGCGTTCATCCTTGTTTGAAGATGTACAGCTACTTTCGAATAATTAGCGCCATTTGTGAGGCGTGATGACCTCGGCATTGTATTTTTTTTTGTATATTTTGAGAATATCAAATTTATTGAATATATAATTGTTGCAAAGCTTATTATTCACCATCATTATTACTAGTCTTTTGCTTCTTATTAGATACGGATGGGGATGAATGAGCATCAATGAGCGCTTGCGGCGTCCTATCTTGTTACCTTATAAGTAATGAAAAGTGAAAAAAAAGTTAAAATTTGATCACTTCTTTGTGAGGGTTTGTCCGATTATTTTCATATTTGAACGTGAATAGTAGAGTCCATAAAATTTTTTTGGAAAATTTCAGGACCGTAATCATGTAAGCAGGCGACAGTCATTAATAAAATCTAATCATGTTAATAAATTTTCCGGTGATTGTCGCCAAATGCGCTCTCTGAATTACGTGACCGGCGACAAGAAAATGGCTGTCACTGAGGACAAGGCTGCATTAGTATTGAGTATAAACCAAGGAAAGTTACCACAAAGCTTTCTTTTTGATTTGCTGTTAGGAGATGGATTATTTTTCATTTTGAAAATTGAACTGTGTCGGAAATTAAATATGTAAATTTGTGAAGAAAAAGAAAAAAAAATGTAGTAAAAAAAATTACAATTATTTTTCTAAATATCAAGCTAAGTTAAGGAACGTTAGTCAATGTGTACAGCACAATGTATCCTAAGTTCCTTTTATCGTTCTCGTTCATTCAAGAGAAAAACAAGTACAACTGCGACGCGGTAGAAAGGATCAACACAGAAAAATTTTGCGAAGTGCTTCCGACCTCCTAACGCTAGCAAACAATTAAATAAATTGTGTCTAATATATACGAACGACCTATAAATATATGCTATTGTTATATGTAGATTTATGCAGAACTTTCGCTCATACAAAGCGGTCATCCATTACGTCCTGGGCAAAGTTGGCATAAATGGTTGAGGAGTTCATATATATCGTCGGTGTTGCGTTTAGCCATGACTTCAGAGTTGTTGGCTTCAGGAAATTAGAAATGGCTGGCCTGTAGCGACCATACCGTAAGTGTTGAACAAAGCACGTTATTAACTGTCAGAGTTGTTACAATCGTTGAAGGCAAAACTTTGTGTGATTCAAGAGACCATAAACGCGGACACGAAGGTGTGATTTTTCCAGAAATTTGATATTAGATCCAGTGAGCAATTGATGTTTCAATAAAATAGATGTTGATGAAACGCATACATATTTTTCAAAGCCAGCGGAAAATGAAACAATTTTCATTGATCAAAGACGAAAACATGGTCTAAACGACATGGTAGAGCAATGGAGAAATCTGAATGTTTGTGTATCGGCAACTTCTTTTTATCTGCATGAATGTAAACAGTTTTTTTCTAAATTTGCGACGATGAAATGGAAATTATGGCAGTCGATCTCAAGTTTCCCGGACATTGCTGTGTGAAGGCACTCCAGTGAAAGAGCTTATCCAGAAAATCGTTGGACTGCTTACCTGGTATGTGAATGGTAAAAAGCAAAAACTAAAGCGTCAAAAAACTACATCTTTTTAATTTTTTTCAGATGTTTTCCCTGGGTCTCTAAAAAAATGCCACGAAATCAATTGCATGGCGAGGAACGTTGGGAAAAGTTGGATTGGCGTGTAAAAAGGTTAGTGTTGCACTATTTAATATTTCGAAAATCTAACTAGAGCTTTTGCATACTTCTCTGGGTCACTAGCGTCTTCTAAAGAAAGAGCGAAAGACCCGCTACAGTCCAAATAAGCTGCGGAGAGTCACAAAAGTTAGTGCAGCGCTTTACAAAATTTGCGTCCACTACAAAGTAGGAGGATATTATTTGAGTACTCAGACACCGTCGACCTATGAATATGATGGTGCTCATATTTGTGTATAGGCACTTCAATTGGGGCAGTTGTGTAGGAAGTTACGGCATTGCTGCCACAACATTTTGGAAATAATATAACAAGCTTAAATATATAAAAATTTTTTTAAGGCATAACTCGGACAAAAATTTGCATAAAAATTAACTAAAAATTGAAAGTATTACTTTCTATTTGCGTTTTCCAAATAAACTTTTTATATACTTAATCTTCCTTTTTAATAATCCACAGCAATTAAATGTAAAGTTCTTGTAAATCAATTGTGATCATTACAACATTCCAAATTATTTGTCTTTTTATGGTTTACCATATGTGGTTTATACAAAAAAAAAAAAAACCTAAATTTGCTCTCATTTATTACACCTCGCGTAGTTATTAAATCATTGTAATGGAAGTATTGGAGAATTGACGACAATTGTACATGATTAGCATCTTGGCGATAATCAAAGGTCTCCCAAGAAAAAAAGAACAAGGCGACAATCGCCTGCTTAGATGATTGTCACCCAGTCTTCCACCTTGTATAATTTATAACTAATGAGCAAAACTGAGTTGCTTTCAGTGTTTGCCTCAAACGTTCTCCTGGCCACAAATATCAAGCTATGAGAAATAATAGTAGTCTTAAGTTTGATGATAACCCTATTACGATGTATTTAGATTTTAAAAAAAATTGGTAAGCTTGCAGAATGTTGGCACACCTGAAATGACTTTATAAATAACCACAAAATAACCGCACCACAAAGCTATCGAGCCCAAGTTTAACAAAATCATTGAAAGTTTTTGCACGCACACTGGCATTTAGAATGGGCCAAATCGATTGAAGAACACGTTTACAGTACCCCGTATTAAGAACGTCTCTCTTTTTTCAGAAGAATAAAAATTTTATGCCTTGTTCTACCGAAGATAAATCTATATAAATTGGAAAGAACGATCTTTGGGTGATGCTATAGTCACTGTCCAAAAATAGGAAACATCGACCACGCCTACTCGATGTTATAGTGTATCTAAATATGTTATTTTCTAAAATCGTTTAAAACAAGCAAAAGCAAACTTCAAACCTCCTAAAGTATATAAGTTCCTTGCGAGCTTCAAATTCAATGCATTCAATGCACTTACGCATGCCCGTCTGTTCGTCTATCCATCTGTCCATCTGCTCAACTGTGTATCACTTGTATCTATATCTGTATCTGTAGTATTAAAAGTGCAAAAGAATTTTAAAATGATGCAAATTGGCCAAAGGACACGTTTACAACCATCACGCTCTTACAAAACAAAAACTGCGAAAGTTTTGCTCTCCGTGTTTTTTACTTGTTAATTATTAAGTACAACACATACACCATATAAATTTCCACTTTTATTTTGAAAATAGAAATGTCCTGCCACATCCACTTAATATTATTGAGTAAAAAAACTAAGTTCTTTTACTTTTTGGGTCTTTTTTAGGATAACGGCAATGGATATAAAAGGTTCGGGCAAAACCGAATATAATTTTTTTACTTGTTTTCGTTATACTCTATGTGCGAGATGTATCTAATAATTTTATGTAAAAAGCAATCTCAACATGTGCTTAACTTTCTTATAATTTCTGTTTTTAAATTAATTTTGAATTCTTTGATTTGAATTTAGTTTTGATTTTTTGTAATGTTCTGTCTTGACGGGTATCGTAATGAGTGCCAAATTGTATTTTGGCTGCGAATAATAATTTTTCAATTTTGAATTGAATGTTTAGGGTAGCTAATGTGAGAATATGCTTAAAAAGATAAGACATATCCTCGAATCGTGCACAGATTATAATTTTCAATTACCAACAGTTTCTTTAGTTGATTTTGAAAATTTGCCGAATTTTTTTCTGTTGTTCGAGTGAACGATCTACGAAATAACTATTCAAACAAGTAATAGTCATTTTATTGTCGCGTTCTTTATATAGCACTACAAGGCTTATAAAGCATAAGAATTTCGAACATGGCATCACCGTGAGACAACATACGACTTTTTTAATTTAGAAATAAAAGTAATATATAGTTCCCGAAGAAAATTTGGCTTTACTTAAATTCTGTGTATAAAAGTAAGTAAGCATTGTGATCCATATGTGATCCTATACCAACGAAACTTTGATAGCAGTAAAATTTATGCATAATTCGCAGGAAGAATTAAAAAATATATGTAAAGTAAACCACCAATTTAATTTCAAACACAATGACACAAAAATGTTGAATTATTTTTTATCTATTGAGAACTGGTTTTCCATTCCAAATTGTATGTCCCATATTTTTCTAAATTATTTTCATAAAATTGCCATTTTTTGCTATGAAAAACTTACAAATCTTTTTCCGGACGGTTGCTGCGAAGGAAACTAATGATAATTATTGCTTGCTGTAGCTAAACATAAAATGTAAGTTTCGTAAAAATAAAAAAATAACCATTCTTCGAGCGTTAGAAGCGATTGTAATCACCTTCGCGCTCTCTAAAGTCCACGCGCTTAGAGATCATAATATGCAGAATAAGTTATGCTACTATAATTATTTGCAGTCGATGAAAGACAATGTAAAAATTGATCCTAAATATTTCTTCATGTTTTTAATCTGGAGAAGAAATGTACAAATTCTTCCTTAAGTCCATCGATAAAAGGGAAATCGCCATGAATAAAGTTACCAACATTTATGCAATTTATTCTGATAGACATATCTTTGTAATAATGTTACCAATTAGATTGGAAATAGACAAAGCAGAAATATTTTTAATCAGTCCTTGAAACCACGTGTACTCTCTTTGTGTTGGAACAGTAGTTTGTTTATTCCGTTTCAAAAACATGCAAATGGACATGAAATTGAAAACTATAGAGGCATCACCAAGTTGAGTGCGAAAATTGGCAGTAAACAGTTATATGTAACTTGCTCCTGTATTCCCCAAACGCGAATATCTATATTTATAAGGAACATGCTGCCCTTATTTGTGACGTGGCCGAAAAGTCTAAATCTTCTGATATAGTCATAGCGTTGGGAGACTTTAATTTTCCACAAGTCACTTGGCGTTATTGTGATAAATTTAGCTGCATGGTACCCACTTCAATATCTGATATTGGGTTTTTCAATGAATTATTTGATCGTAATTTACTTTTATACAAAAGTACTGCTTGATCTTTACTTTGCCAATTTCCCGGAGATAGAGTAAATCGCTCTCCACCTCTTAGTTATGGTCACTTGAGCTACTCTAACGTGCCAAATCCAATTTTCTCCAATAAATATTATGATTTTGATCAAAGTAATATTTTGCTGTTTAAATCTCATCTTTTATACATTATGCTTGATTTTTCTGCTGGAAATATTGAAACTCTACTATCGTCGTTCTGTAATGTATTAAACCTAGCTATTTCTGCATCCGTTCCAAACAAGCAAAACTCGCCCTCGAAGCAAGTGCCCGCCATCGTTTAACAAAACAATTAAATATTACAAAAATAGGAAAACCAAACTTTTCAAAAAATTTATGAAAAGTGGTTCTGCTTACGACTATTTTGCTTATTCTGCATCAAGGCATAGATTTAATTACTTCAACCACCAACATTATTATAGATACCTTCAGTTGATAAAATGCTTAATGCTTGTTAATTCGAAATATTTTGCAAGTTTGTCAACTCCAAAAGAAAAATCTCCATTTATCTCTAACAAGTTTCTTTTAATGGCTCTGAGTCCTCTGATGATATTGAAGCCTCGAATCGCTTTGTTGTACTTCCGACGAAATTTTTCAACTGTCAACTATCTGTCTCTCTCCCTGAGGGGTCCTCAATCAAATGAATTGACTACCAAGAGTTGTAGGCGACCCGTCAGATTAAGGCATATACCAGGTGCAGACGTTAAAACACATACAGATATCTGTCAACTATCTGTATCCGATAACTCACTCGGTTTTGATTCCTAACTTGGTCATCTTAGAAAATGATGGTTTAGATGGTTTAAGATCTCTAAAATATAGTTGTCCGCCTGGGCCTGATGGGATTCCATCATGTGTACTTAAATCATGCTCTGCCGAGCTATGTGGTATTATTTCAATCATTTTTAATCTGCTCTTGAAAGCGAGTGTTTTCCCTTTGTGCTGGAAGAGTAGTTTCCTTATTCCAGTTCACAAATGTGAAAATAGACATCACGTAGAGAATTATAGAGGCGTCGCCAAGTTAGTGTCTGATCTAAATTGTTTGAGTGAATTGTTACTCCGCATGGCTTTCGGAGAGGAAGATTTACTTCACGAATCTCTTACAGTTTACTTGCAATGTTTTCAAGGCTTTTTCTAGTGACTCTCGCACGGATGTCGTATATACTGATTTCACCAAAGCATTTGACTTAGGTAACTATAATTTATTGCTTTCCAAACTCCAGATCTCTGGTGTGCTTTTGTGCGTATTGAAAAGAACAAGCTTTTATCTTCATAATAGATCATTCAGGGTTCTGTTTAACTCCATCACCGCAGATGAATACCCCGTAACATTAGATGTCCCTCAAGGCAGCCACGTAGCCATCTTAATGCACGCTGACTATGTTAAACCGTTTTGAACGTAAACCGTAAAATGAAAGAAGCTTTCTTTCTTAACAAGAAGGTCATTCAGTACTGAGTGTTTTATTGACGTATACAAGTTGGAAAACGTTGATTCGTTCATCGATTTAGGGGTTCTATTCGACCAAAGATTACGTTGTAATTTGCACATTGAGCTCTCTTTAAATAAAGGTAGATCCGGGCTTGGTTTCATTAAGACGTGGTCGAGAGGCCTGAAGGATCTTTACATTACAAAAAGCCACACACGTGCTTAGTTAGACCAATACATGCATAGGTTGTCTGGTCTCCTTCCTGTAGGTGTTATGTAGTTCAAAAGCAATCCTTGCTGTTTGCCCTTAGGAATTTGGGTTGGGATCCGCTTGTCTCTTTGCCTCCTGTTGAAAATAGGTTGCTTTTGTTATCCTTATCAGGACTTGAGAAACGTAGATCTATTCTTGGTGTCTACTTTTTAATTAAGTTAATCAATGGTACTATCGGTGCGTCTACATTACTTGGTGAGGTAAACTTTAATGTCCCTAATCGCTTCTGCAAGCACATTATCTTCATTAAGCTGAGTCATTGTAATTACAATTATGTGCTGTTTAATCCGTTCGGAGTGGTGTTTCCTCCTAGACATTTTATTTTCAGTAAGATTAGTCAATGTAAGTATAATTACAAGCTGTTTAACCCGTTCAGAGTTATTTGCAGAGACCTAAACAATGTCTACCACTTAATCTCAATATCGGACTCTTCAAAATCTATCAAAACAACTATGCTTAATATGCGCGATTTGCCTATGTCGTATTTCAACTAAGGTGCAAACTTAACATCTTACTATGGTTCAAAAATTAACTGACATCGTTTACTCTTATCAATTGCCAAGCTTTTGCATGTTTGCAATGGGTTAGGGGTTCACTTGCAACTTGGACCTGTACCGGTTGTGGGCGTGCCTCTCTGCTGGTGGTATACATGTTTTCTTTCTTTCTTATTTGCTTATACATGAATTTTCTTTTCTTTACTTCTCCTTACATTCGCCTTCATTCGTAAAGAAATCACTTAGCTTTAATAAAGCTTTCCATCTTGAAAAGTAGAGAAATAGCGCTGAATATATTTTCCGTTTATAAATTTCTGAAGGACTTTCTAGACCCGGGTCTAGCAATTAAAAATGAACAGGGTAAATGCAAATTTAAGATATTTTGTTTGTTTAATATAGAAATTTACAGCGGCGGAGTGTGTAGACAATATAATGATGAATTAAACAATTAAGCATCCCGCGGAATTTGGTTTTGTTTATCCTCGTTTGTCATCAACTGAGCTATAGTTTAATTAATGCCAGAAAGCCCATTTCGGCACGCGATCTATACGTTATTCAGAAGAATCGCCCCGACTTGGAAAAAGAGCATTTGGAGAAAATTTTAGTACAAAACCAACTGAGGGAGTGCAAAGACTGATGTGCAAAATATTTTGCTTTAAAACTTTTTGATTTAAACAGGGGCGATTTGAAGATTTACAAATTGAGGTGAAGGCATGGCAAATAATTGATTACACCACTTCACTTTTCGCCTCACATTGTAACGTAAAGTTTATTTACAACTTAGCAAAAAAACAACAAATCTAATTATCCAAATAGTCCGTTTGTTTTAAAAAAATAGGGTTCGCAATAAGAAAACTATTTGCTCTTCGTCTTTATAACGCATTCCACGTTGCAAATTGTACGATACACTTCGTATCTACACAAATTTTAATGTTAGATAAATTAATAAAAATAAGTCTAATAAAATAGCGAAGTATAAGGCAGCGTATTCAATAGATTCAACTTTGGTTAGCAACGTAATAAGTACCTTGGGACTTTAAATATATTAGAAAACTACCTTGATTTAGTTTGAGTAGAAAAACGAACCATGATGTATTCCCCCATTTGTCATTTTACAATAGTTTGTCATAATTTTGTGCAAAATAGTTACCTTCATTTTTTTAACAGAAACACCGATTATATGAAGATAAACATTGAGCGCTCCTGTTTTCCTTACTTCAATCCCCGAATGTGTCACTGAATCCAGTTGGCAGGGAAACAAAATCATGCAAATGGATTGCATGTGATTGTTTGTAGATTGAAAAAATTCGATGTATAGCAATCATAGGAACGTAGGATCTATGTATACATATTTAGATGAACAGGCGTATATATGCTCATAGAAATATTGATTCGTAAGATGCTTTTATGTAGATGTACATATAAAGGTATGCATACAAATTTACAAGGTTTCGTAGATGCATGCTCCCATATATAACCCAGAAATAAAAACCAACAGCAACAGTAACGATTAAAAAATGATTAAAAAAAAGAAAGAAGGTAAGAAAGAAAACGCATAAATAATGTGAAATAACCAAAAACACATTTGTTAAAAATTTGTGCACGTATAGATATGGGCTTGTAGGCGGCGTGTTGTATTTAAGGTATGTGTGACCGTCACCAATAAGCAACACGCAGTCGCTTCTTTTGTTTCTTACATACGTACACTCTTTCTACATACAATACCCTTTGGGTATTAATAGTATTGCACCCTACATTGCAGGTGGCTTATATCAAATCTGTGCAAGCAAGGAAATGGATTAACATTTTTACGCTATGAAATTTTGGCAATTGACTTAAAACAATGATCAGATATAAAATGGCGGGTACGATTATAGTCATAATTTTCCTTTCTTTGCTTTGGGGGCGTGTTATTTCGTAATACTAATAGAAATAGAAACTCAGCAGCAATAAATTAAACAAGAAAATTCGTATCTTATTCTTTCGAAGTCTTCAATGTATAAAATTTACTTAAACTTACAAAAACTGTGAAACTTTAATTATTTTTACTTACACATAGTTTTATTTATTATTTGTTTATAACTCTGCGCCAATACTGCGCCAAATATTAAAAAATCTTAATCCAAATTGTTCAATTGTGTAAAAAACACGGTTTATTTAGAAACTCATAATATGTATTAGGCGACACAAAATTTGTTTTAAATTTATTTCATATTCTACATACATATATAACGCATCTTGAATACTTGCGGTATTAAATTTGAAAAATTTCATTTTCATAGTGAGTTAGAAAAGCAATCTTCATCTAAATGATCTAAACTTTTCTTTTTCTCGTAATAATTGGCATGAACAAAATCCACAAAAGCTTTAAAAAGTTGGTGATATATTCATTTTGTCGTAATGTTCGCAGCACCCGAAAGAAGCTTCAGAGACCGTAAAAAGCATATATATTCTTGATCATCGCGAAATGCTCTATTGATTAAGCCATGCCCGTTCGTCTGTGCGGTCGCAAAAATGAATGTTTAATATAGTAAATAAAACGCTGAAAGGACTTGGAGAATAGAATGAGAATTAATTTTGGTGGACGTCACGATGTCATAGATTAATTTTTCTAAACAATGCATTTTAGTGAATTGAATGGTGGCAGATAAATTTTATCGCATTCACTTTTTTATGACGATAAATAAAAACTTGCGGCGCCGAAGATTTTAATGTGATGGGTATGCGAGATTCGGTCCCAACGGAATATAACTTTTTCACTTGTTTATTTCTACTTTATTTTAATATTTTTATTGACCATTTTTACCTTGAATGAAAGTTTTTGATTTTATAAGACTAAGCATCTCTAAAAAAGTATGCATTGTAGAAAACAGGGGAAAAAGTTTTGTGAAAATAATCACTAAAATTTATTTCGATCGACATAAAGTAATACTGTTAAGTGAAAGAATACTTGAATTTTCAGCAAACGAGCAACCATAACATCAAAGAATACGTATTTAACGAAGACATTAAAATTGTTAATCTTATAGTTTGAACTCTATAGTAATTATACCGTAATATATTGATTACTGAATGTTAACAATTTCATTTTCGGAAGGCAGAAATAAAATATAATTCTGTAGTTAAAATTTACATATGTTATAACTGCTTTAGACAATTTTTTCATCTTATATCAAGGAATTGACAAATGGCAAAGTTTTTATTTGTACAGTATCTAACACTACACCATAACATCAAATATATATATTTTCATCAGCGCAAGGAAAAATTGAAATTAATGGTTCTCAACCAGTTATCTGCACATATCTAACAACCACGCTCGCAGCGAAGCCCATTTAAAATATATAAATAAAAGTGAATATTTTGTAAATTGTAGTCTCGTCGAGAACGCCAATGCCTTATGGTTTTTACCTATTAAGACAATGGGAAAGAACATTGTTTTTTTTACTTATTTATTTATTTCGCCATCGCGTACCGAGTAGGTGAAATGTTTTTGGAAGCCAGGAAGACGGAAGGCTATTGTAGATTTTAGTGTCATAATCTCCACAAAGAGAATAAGCAGAAAATTAATACATATAATAATATAAGAAATATTGTGAAGGTTTTTTTGATAATTCTGTTAAAGACTGCATCTGTCTATCAAGCCCGACAATTATTGACCGGAATTGTGTGAATTTTTCAAAAACATATACTTATATACGTTTTCTAAGTGAATAGTATTGCTTTAGTTCAGTTCAAATTTAAAACAGCTTTGGCTTGGATTTATTCCTCTGGAAATAATCAAATTATTGTGATCATTTCGCAAGCCGTTACCGAAAAAGCGCGAGTGAAACTTTAAATTTCATTAATCGGTGGCTTGTTTATTTATTTATCCTTTTTGAACCGGCAATCGCTGGATTGATCGTTCCGGAAATGAATGATGCCCCATGTATCTGTAATAAAATGATAACAACTAATGATTGCATTGATTCATATAAAAACCAAGAGAGAACAAAAAGACGGAAACAAGTTCTACAAAACGTTTATAATTGTTGTGAAACAGTGCAGAATAGCAAACTATACTGTTCGCTAAGGTGCTCTCGCTTTCCCAACTCCTACATCATAACGTATGAAAGATTTTCACGCAACATGCAGAGAAAGGAACAAATTACATAAGGAATGATCTAGATATGCCTTCGCAAAGATTCTTGAAAGTAACTTTTTTTTAAGTGCTCAATTGTATGGTGCATATGTCTTAAAAGTTATACATCAATATCTTGTGTGTGTGCTTGCTTTCAAGACAGTACCTTACAACAAAAATTATGCATAATATATAATCAACGAAATTTTTAAAATTTTTTTTCTCCCACAGCATTTATACGTTTTTATAAACTTTCATTTGACTTTCTCCCGTGTCAGTATCGAAATTGTCATTCGATATTTGTGGCACTTTCGCGGACACCTTTATTTCCGACGACAATGTAATGTAATGCAGTCAGTTTTGAAGAGTTGAAAGCAAATTGTAAATAAGGTTTAGATAAAAGCTAAGGGACTTTAGAAAAAATCAAATTGGTTGTTTTTTTTTGGATAAAATTTTATAAGCTACTAGACCCGCAGAACTTTGCAATAGGCAGATTTAAAAAAAACAGCTAGGAAAGCAATATTCGACTGGAGCCGAATCTTGTATATCTACCACTATTTTTAGTACTTTATGACGTATGGTGGGCGTGTTCGTCTATTTTCATTTTTGAAATAAAAACTGTAAAATGTGCAACGCTCTCTCCACTGTAGGCTAAGAATAATTAACCAAAGAAAAATAAAATATTAAACCAATTAAATTTGAGAACTTTATAATAATGGGTGGGAGTGTTCCATTTTGTCTAATCAAAGACAATGCAGCTTTATGTCTAGAATGTACACAAAAATTTGCAACGTTTCAGTTAGCTTATCTTATAGGTAATACATGGTAAACGTCAAGAAGTGATCACTTATAACGTTGTGTGGACGTGTGAATAATAGCGTCCTCCATGAAAAAAACTTACAAAATGTCAGTCTTTTATTTTTTGTAGCATTTGAATAATGAACATAAACCCACAAATTTTTGCTTAGATTAGCCGAAGTGCTTTCCGCTTACGTTGTACTATGTGCGTGTCCTTTGACTGATTTAAACCACATTCAATACCGACTTGCGTGCAAAAACTTCTAACATTTCTATCAAATCTAAAGTCGATATGCTAATTTTTGTGATCAGGGGAGCGTTAACAACACAAATCCATACAAATTTATAATTTGTTTCTGCACAGGAATATATTAAGTCGTATTGAAAATTCTCCGCAGTTTTTTTTGCAGGATCTTGTTGATGCCTAGATATCGGACAACACTTACCTGATTGTCTCAAACGAGCATGTGTTTAAAAGGTGACATTTTAACCTACATTTTTTACCCAGGTTGTTTTCTGATTCTTTGCTCGTGTAAAAAGTTATATTGATATTAAGATGCGTGAAATATATGGAGAAATATGCTGCGTGATGCTTTTTTGCTATAAAAAAGGTAAAAAATACAAAAATATGCCGAAAAATTTGTGAAGTGTACGGGGAGAATGCTGTGAGTGAACGAAGGACCTAGAAGTGGTGTGCTCGATTCCGTGTCCGAAATTTCGATATCAAAGAAGCGCCACGCTCAGTCATTGAAAAAGTCGATGAAATTTTAGGACTACTCGACCATCAATCACATGGCAGGTGAGAAACATTTGAAAAGAGGAGGCTAGAAAAAGGAACTCGGAAGAAGACCAAAATTCCTTTTATATCACTCATTATATACTGTATACGAATTTTGAGATTATCTTTTGGATGTAGCAAACATTGTGGTAGAACAAGTATGCCCACATTCTTCGGTGGTAGACATAAAAATAGAAAGGAATAAACCGAATTATTTCTTTAATTTTATAACTTCAACCTCGCTTTTGGAAAATAATTATTTAATGGAATTCTTACAGGAAATTAGTACACTTTGGTTTATTATATTTTTTGCTTTTCCATCTGCCGCATATACAAATAAGGCTGATAGTTTTCCCCACACGTGAACAAGCTACATATAATTTTTTAAACTTTGGTTTTTAAACTTTGATCCACAAATTTGAAAGGACTAACCCTGAGCCTTGCTTATTGCCACGTAAATGCTAACATATACATCATATACAAATTTGGTAGGAATTGGTCCAATAACACAGGAATCCATTTACAACCACATCTATTGAAATTTAATAACATTTCGTAGCTTCCTTGAGCCGAAACATATGTTATCGATAAGTTTCACTGCATCGAAAGAATCTTTTCGTTGTTTTCGAATGACACATATACATCGTCCCGTTCATTTTTATAGATAGAGACATAAAATTTTATTTTTTAGACTAATCTTGGTTTTACGCAAAAATATCAATGCTCCTCAAAGCATTAATTCTTTCCCATCTATTCTCCAAGTTTAAAACATGACAGCGCAATGATAGTCAAAATGTTTTGGAAAACCTTGAAAAAATTGCTAGAAGAAAACTTATCATTTTCGTAGCTAACTTCAAGGGAAAACGTAATAACGCATGGCAAGAAAAGTCTACCTAACTATGATTTCATATTATATTTTTATCAATATGATAATTAAGAGTGCTTGGAAACTATGAGGTATCTTAGTTTTTAAAACGAAAACCTTAAAAATGTTTTAAAAAATTGAATGAAGTAACATGGAAAAGTTTATTAGAAAATCTTTATGTAAAAGGAAAGCAGCTAATCCGCAAAGTACTATACGATCTGTTTGATCAGTAATTAACCACTAAATTCTCAAATTTTTGAACTTTTGTAATAATATATTATGTCGCATTTTGCCTCAGAAAAAAATTTGCCTTGCCAGAAAATTGAACGACGTACAAATTCCTTATTGTTAAATATATTGATATTCGCATGAAAACTGAATTTATGGAATTTCCTAAAGGATTGTAGCCCGCTCAGGTATAGCAACAAATATGTAGCAGATTAAAATTATTGTTTTATGGGTCTCAAATCCACCATAAAAAGCGATAACAAAACAGGATTACCCAACTTTATTTAACATGCATATTTTTTTATTTAATCCTTATAGTTCACGTTCTGTATTGTTTATTAGTTCATTTTTTCATTATTGATGGCTCTTTTAATAAAATGCTTTTCAGTGCGACCATACATAATCATAAATATCAGCATTTTAATGACCATTCTCTAAATCAAACATATCTTACATGTTCATTATGAACCTATAAAATTATTTAAGTGATAATCTCTATTACCTGTATTTACAAAGGAACATTCCTCAGCTAAGTACAAAGTATTACCTAAATGAAAACAGTCCACCAGAATAGCCAACAATTTTTAAAATTTGTGTGTTTGCTAAAAATGTCTTTGCTAAATTACGGTTTACCGCGAAGCAAAAAAAACAAATCAAATAAGCTTTAAAACTAAAAAATATTAGGAAACATGCACCTATAAAATAAGTTAAGACTTTAATTATGATTATAAAACTGAAAAAACCAAGTTGTTGCTAATAACTGTCATGCATAGTTACAGTACAAGCACTGAAAGAATGCAATACACAAACCAAGTTAGAACAATTTTCAGAGATATAACGCAACTGCAAATTTTGATATGTCTTGAAAAATGCTGAGACCTATCAAAGTAACTTAATTTCATTACTATGTCCAGAATTTATCACCACCAAAATTGGTCTAAATATGCCCTCCCCGTATACATAAGACACTCAATTAATAATACAAAATTTTAACGAATTTAACCGACTGCAGATTTTTTCTCATCGGTTTCAGCGTACTTTATGCGTATTAAAATCTGCAGTCACTT